>BPTQ01000001.1:324275540-324313283 GCA_019973895.1 Chrysanthemum seticuspe | reverse complement strand
AGCTTATTTGTGGTTTGTAAAATTTTTATCTTTGTTAAAGTTTCATAATATCAGTATTAAAGTAGTTTTCAAAAAGAAAATCTAGAAAAAGGTCAATTAAAAATCAGTGATAGTGTTTATTTAATATTTCTTAGCTTTTTGATTTTTCTTTCTAGCTTATTAATAAGCAAATCTTGTTTTTCTATTTTTCTTAGGTCTCTGTCATCATATAGTATTTTTAGAAAAAGTTTCATATTTTTCTCTATCTTTTTAGTATTTATTGTAATTTTAAATAGTTAAAAATAGTAATTAATTAGTAATAAATAATTAAAAAGCATAAAAAATATATTTTCAGTTTTAAAATTAGTTTTATTATATTTTAGATTTTTCAAAGTTAAAATTTTATTTTTCCAAGTTTATTTTATATTTTCTAGTAATTAAGTGTATTTTAAATAGTTATTAATTAGTAATAATTAAATAAAAAGTGTTAAAAAATATATTTTTAATTTTAAAATTAGTTTTATAATATTTTAGATTTTTCTGAATCATAATTTTATTTTTCTACCCTTATTTTGTATTTTCTTCTATTTTAGAGTATTTATTAAATAGTTAAAATAGTTTTTAATTAATAATAATTAATTAAATAGTGTTAAAAATAATTTTCTTTTTCTGATAATTTTCTTTTATTTTTAGGATTCCAAAAATGTTATTTTCATATTTTTAGACCTTTTATTTCTCAGTTTTCACTTTTTATTTTGTACGTATACGTAGTTTTTAAACTTACGTTTACGTTTTTCTTATCTGATTGTTGTGCTTTCCTGTTCTGTATCCTATTCCTTTCCAATCAATCAGTAGTGTAATAATTCTGATCAAAACCTTTACTGATTACTATCCTTAGTGATCATTCTATCCTCTGAGTTTGTTTTGACACACCATTGAGTCTCCGTGGGACATAACGACCCGGGAATTCATTATATTCTCCAGGACTTCATTGCATTTGTGTCTGAGCTGTTTTAAGTCTGTTACGGTTGGCTATTCACAAATGGCCGGCTTGTGTAATTAGACTTGACTGTTTGGCACATATCAAATTTTGGCGCCGCTGCCGGGGAGGCTTTAGCGTGTGTTTAGCCATTTTCAGACCCATTCTTGCACATAACCCCTCATTTGTAAAAAGTTTTTTGTAAAGTTATAAGAAAATCAAAAAGTCATTAACACTTTTCCTAAACTGTTAAAGCACCAAAAATATATATATATATATATATATATATATATATATATATATATATATATATATATATAAAAACAACAAAACAATCGGAACGTTTTCTATTTTGTATTCTCTTTTAAGGTGATTCTTAAAGAGATACGATTTGGGTAAACGAGACGATACCAAAAATATTGTCCAAAAGTTTTTGAACCCCTTTGCACAAATCATTACCTGCGTCTTTTCAGTGGTACTTAATATATACATAAAAATCAACCACCGCAAATCAAGGCAGTGCACTACCTAACTGGGGGTGCGACCATAATAAGTTCCCGAACATCAGATTTAAAACTTGCCTTTGTGTCACTTGTGATTTGGTGTACCTTTTTCAAAGAAGCCATTTCATTTGTGATTATTGGTTAAGTTCACTTGTGTTTTGCCTCATTTGTTTTGAAATTGATTTTTATACTTAGTGCATGCGCACTCGTTCTTCCAGTTCTACAAGTCCACTTTCTGAACTTGGAAACATTCCTCGTAGACGTAGAGGACGTTCAGCTCCTTCAGCCATGACTGAGGAACGTCTACCACCACCACCTCCTGTCGAAATGGCAGAAGACAAACCCATGAATGAGCTTCTCCAAGCACCCATCGAGGTTTACGGAGATGCCATTGTTGTCCCAGCCATCGTGGCTGACACTTCGAGCTCAAAACCGGGTTGCTTAATCTAGTAACCCAAAGCCAATTCTATGGTTTTGAGCGGGATGATCCTCATGCACACATTCGATGGTTTAACAAGATAGCATCTACCATCAAGTACAAGAATGTCCCACATGAAGCTATCAAGCTTCTTTTGTTCCCATTTTCTCTAGAGGGACAAGCCCGGAATTGGCTTGAGAAACAACCCCCTCGTTCTATTGAGACATGGGAAGATCTTGTCACCAAGTTCGTTAACGAGTTCTATCCTCCATCCCGAACCACAAGTCTTAAGAATGAGATAATGAAATTTTCTCAGAGATTTGATGAATCATTCGGAGAGGCATGGGATCGTTACAAAGAGTTGCTTCGCAAGTGTCCGCATCACGGTTTTACCTAGTTAATGCAAATGGATACTTTCTATAATGGTCTCAATCAGGCCAATCAAGACTCTTTGAATGCCTCCGCGGGAGGTAATTTCCTGAGCAAGACCACAAAAGAGGCCTTGCAAATCATTGAGAACAAATCTCAGGTCCGTCCTTTCAGAGCTAAGACATATCAGTCTCATGCTGGACCTTCTTCTTCTTCATCCCCAGTGAGTACATCTAGCACCGATGCTAAGATTGATAAACTCACAGACATTGTTCAGGCTTTGGTTCTTGCTAACCAGAAGAAAGTCTCCTTCACTCAGACACCAACACATGCTGAAGTGAAGAAAGTTGAAGTTTGTGTTACTTGTGGTGGTCCTCATCCATACTACAACTGTACTGCCACCGATGGTAGTCCTTTTGAAGCCAATGCTCTAGCCGGTAGTTCACAGCAAGGAGGTAATCAATACCGTCCTCAAAATGAACCACACTACCGTGCTAACACTAATCAGGCACCACCCGGTTTCAACCAGAATCATAACATGCAAAACCGGAATCAGAACCAACCAAGAATGAACCAAGGTTATCAAAACCAAGGTAATTTCTATCCTGGACCCAATCAAGGTTTCCAACATCAAGGGAACCTTCATCAAAACAATTTCAATCGAGGGAATCAATTTCATGGGAATATGAATCCTAATCAAGGGAATTTTGGCTATAATCAAAACATACGGCCTCAAATTGTCCCTCCAGCTCCTCCCATCATTACTCCTCCAAGACCATCATCTGATGAGTTACTGAAGCAGTTCATGAAGTCCCAAGATGAAATGAACAGGTTGTTGGTCAGTCAGATTGCTGATCTTAAGAAGTCTTTAAATGATCAACCCTCGGGCTCAGGAAAACTTCCGAGCAACACGATCGCTAACCCGAGGGGCGATGCAAAGGCGATCACAACCAGAAGTGGTGTTTCATATGATGGACCTGCTGTTCCTACTACCTCTTCTTCTTCTTCTCTTCCAAAGGTAGTGGACAGTGAACCTCCAACACACAATGGACCTACGACTCCAATGCCCCCTCCTCCTGTGGCAATGAGTCAAGTTACCAAGGAAACTACGGACAAGGTGCATTATTCTAGCCCACGAAGTACCGCACACGTCCTACCTTCGGTAGTCCAACCTCAAGTGGTCCAGAAACCCAAGTCAAATCAAGGAGTTGTTTTTGAACCTCCTGTAGCTCCTGTTGAGAATCAGAAATCCAAATCTTCTATTCCTTACCCATCACGTTTGAATGAGCAAAAGCTTCGTGAAAAAGCTAGTCATCAAATGGATAAATTTTTCCAAATTTTCCAAGAATTACACTTTGACATAAGCTTTGCGGATGCTATCATGCTGATGCCCAAGTTTGCATAAACTCTCAAGCACATGTTAAGCAATAAGGAAAAGCTGTTTGAAATGGCAAAAACTCCTCTTAACGAGAGCTGCTCAGCAGTTATTCTGAAGAAGCTTCTTGAGAAACTTGGAGATCCTGGGAAATTTCTCTTACCGTGTGTATTCCCAGGAATGGTTGAATGCTTTGCCCTAGCAGATCTTGGTGCAAGCATAAACCTTATGCCTTATTCAGTGTGGAAGAAACTTTCTCTTCCGGAACTTACTCCTACATGCATGACTCTCGAGCTTGCAGATTGTTCCATATCCCGTCCTCTTGGCATTGCTGAGAACGTATTTGTGAAAGTAGGAAAGTTCCATTTTCCAGCTGACTTCGTAGTTGTTGATTTTGATGCCGATCATCGGGTTCCTCTCATTGTTGGTCGAGGATTCCTGAGAACGGGTCGTGCTCTCATTGATGTATTCGAGCAGGAAATCACATTGCGTGTTGGTAATGAAGCTGTCACCTTCAACCTTGATCAAACTTCGAGGTACTCCGCAAATTATGATTCTGAATCGGTTAACCGAGTAGATATCATTGATGTTGCCTCTGAAGAGTACTCTCAAGAAGTTCTTGGTTTTTCTCATAATTCTGTGAGTGGGGATTCCACCACATCTTCTCAGCCTATCATAGCCAATTCTACTCCTTCCCTCACTCCGTTTGAGGGAAGCGACTTCATCCTAGATGAGATTGTAGCATACTTGGCTAGTGATTCTGTTCCATGGGAAATTGATCACGCTCCAATTGACATTGAGGGGGACATACTTCTTATTGAGAAGTTGCTCAATGGTGATCCATCATCCACCCCTCCTTCTAGTGATTCAATCCCAGATGAGATTAATCAAGATGAGATTAATCTGGAGGGAGATATTCTTCTAAAGAAGTTGTTAAATCAGGACACTTCTCCTCCTCTCCCTCCCATCAAATTTCATAACAAGGAAGTCAAGTCAGTTGAGAAAACTGAAGAATTTCCTGAGGTTGAGCTTAAGGACTTACCTCCTCATCTTGAGTATGCATTCCTTGAGGGTGATGATAAATTACCCGTCATTATTGCTCGAGATTTGAGTACAGATGAAAAAGCTGCTCTCATAAAAATCTTAAAGTCACACAAGCAAGCAATTGCTTGGAAACTTTCCGACATCAAGGGTATTAACCCTGAGTTTTGTACTCATAAAATCTTGATGGAGGATGACTTTAAACCCGCAGTTCAACATCAGAGACGAGTGAATCCAAAAATCCATGATGTTATCAAGCAAGAGGTTATCAAACTTCTTGATGCAGGATTGATTTACCCGATCTCAGATAGTCCTTGGGTTAGCCCAATTCACTGTGTTCCTAAAAAGGGTGGCATAACTGTTGTTTCAAATGAAGATAACGAGTTAATTCCAACTCGATTGGTTACGGGATGGCGTGTTTACCTTGACTATCGTAAGTTGAATGACGCCACCCGTAAAGACCATTTTCCTCTACCCTTTATGGACCAGATGCTTGAGAGATTAGCAGGGAACGAATACTATTGTTTCCTTGATGGTTTCTCGGGTTACTTTCAGATCCCTATTGATCCACAGGATCAAGAGAAGACCACATTCACTTGCCCATACAGAACTTTTGCCTACAAACGTATGCCTTTTGGCTTATGTAATGCTCCTGGCACGTTCCAACGATGTATGATGGCCATTTTCCACGACATGATCGGGGAAACAATGGAGGTGTTTATGGATGACTTCTCGGTCATTGGGGATTCTTTTCAATCATGTCTCTCCCATTTAGAAAAAATGCTTCAAAGGTGTGAAGACACCAACCTTTGTCTAAATTGGGAGAAAAGTCACTTTATGGTCAAGGAAGGCATAGTCCTTGGCCATAAGATTTCAAAGAACAGGATTGAGGTTGATAGAGCAAAATTTGATGTTATTGCTAAGCTGCCTCATCCTACTACTGTCAAAGGTATTAGGAGTTTTTTAGGTCATGCCGGTTTCTATCGTAGATTCATTCAAGATTTTTCCAAAATCGCCCGGCCTATGACCCATCTTCTTGAAAAGGATGCTCCTTTTATCTTCTCACCCGCGTGCATAGAAGCTTTTGAAACATTGAAGAAAAAGCTTACTGAAGCACCCATTCTTGTTGCTCCCGACTGGGACTTGCCTTTTGAGCTCATGTGCGATGCAAGTGATTTTGCTATCGGTGCAGTCTTAGGGCAACGAAGAAACAAGCATTTTCAGCCTATTCACTACGCAAGTAAGACTATGACTGAAGCTCAAACTCATTACACCACCATAGAAAAAGAGCTATTAGCCGTGGTGTATGCATTTGAGAAGTTTCGGCCATACTTAATTTTGACCAAATGCGTAGTGTATACGGATCACTCGGCTCTTAAATATCTCTTTGCAAAACAAGATGCAAAGCCGAGATTGCTTCGTTGGATTCTCCTCCTCCAAGAATTTGATATCATTATACGTGATAAAAAAGGAGCTGAGAATCTAGCTGCTGATCATCTGTCCAGATTAGAAAACCCTCACCAAGATGTTTTCGAGAAAAAGGAAATAAATGAAACATTTCCTCTCGAGACACTCAATGCGGTTTCTTTTCGTGGAAACTCTTCTACCCCATGGTTTGCTGACGTCGCAAATTACCATGCGGGTAACTTCATTTTGAAAGGGATGTCGACCCAACAGAAGAACAAATTCTTCAAAGATGTTAAACATTATTTCTGGGACGACCCTTTCTTATTCAAAATCTGTGCGGATCAAGTCATCCGACGGTGTGTTTATGGACAGGAAGCTATTGATATTCTCACAGCTTGCCATGCTGGACCCACCGGGGGCCATCATAGTCCAAACTACACCGCCAAAAAGGTGTTTGATTCCGGGTTTTATTGGCCCACAATCTATAAGGATGCCCACGAATTTGTCAAAGCCTGTGACGCTTGTCAACGTCATGGTAATATCTCTCAAAGGAATGAAATGCCACAAAATGCCATTCAAGTTTGTGAGATATTTGACATATGGGGTATTGATTTTATGGGGCCATTTCCTTCGTCTCGTGGAAACAAGTACATACTCGTGGCTGTTGACTATTTGTCAAAATGGGTTGAAGCAAAAGCTTTACCCACCAATGATGCCAGAGTTGTTGTAAAATTTTTGAAATATCTTTTTGCCAGGTTTGGAACTCCGAGAGCAATAATCAGTGATCGTGGTACACATTTTTGCAATGACCAATTTGAAAGAGTCATGCAAAAGTATGGTGTTACCCACCGTCTCTCTACTGCATACCACCCCCAAACATGTGGGCAGGTGGAAGTTTCAAACCGTGGTATTAAAAGGATTCTTGAAAGGACAGTAGGCGAAAATCATGCATCCTGGTCGGATAAACTTGATGACGCACTCTGGGCCTTCCGTACAGCTTACAAAACACCCATCGGGTGTACTCCATACAAGATAGTGTACGGGAAGGCATGTCATCTTCCGATTGAGCTAGAGCACAAGGCATACTGGGCCTTGAAGCATGCAAACTTCGATATACAGACAGCTGGTGATCATAGAAAAGTTCAAATGAATGAATTAAATGAACTTCGTGATCAAGCTTACGAGAACTCTTTGATCTATAAACAAAAGACAAAGAAGATTCATGACTCCAAAATCAAGAACCGCGTTTTCAACGTTGGTGATCGAGTCCTTCTTTTCAACTCAAGATTGAAGATTTTTTCGGGAAAGCTCAAGTCCCGTTGGTCTGGTCCATTCACTATCGCTAAGGTTTATCCTTATGGTACCGTTGAGTTATCTCAACCCGATGGTCCTAATTTTAAAGTGAATGGTCATCGAGTAAAGCATTACTTTGGAGAGGACATTCCCCCTGTGGTTGTCCCGGATTTACAAACATTCCCCATGAACCAATGAATGCGGGGATCGAGTCAAGCTAGTGACTCGGTAATCAAAAACATTAGCATGCACCATATGGGTTTTCACCCATAATTCTGTCCTCTTACCCCCTTTCTACCACCCTAGTGTGGGGGAGTTTCCCCACACTGTTGTATATAAAATCATGTTCTAAAAAAAAAAAAAAAAAAAAAAAAAAAAAAAAATTCTAAATAATGGCCGTAGTATTTCCCTTTTACGTTCTTTGTTTCGGCATAACCGCCGGTACTTTGAATATTGAGGGCAATATTCATTTCTAAGTGTGGGGGGGGGGGGGAATTCTCACGAATTTCATATATTATTTACCCAATTCCCCCGTTTTTGGCCAAAAATTTTTTTTTTTGTTTTTTTGGAGTAAGTGTTCTATACTTACTCAGCTTGGTTATCAGTCCGCCATGTCTGTAAGACAAAAGGATTGGCTAATCCAGGAGCAAACGGCTCTTGGTAAAGATATATCAAATCCGTTTACGGCTTGCAATTTGCCCAAAATTGTATGGTTCTCAACTCACCATATCCTAAAAAGTGAAGAGTTGGCTAGCCCGCAAGTTTATGGCTTGTGGTAAAGGCAGTGGAAAATCCATAATTGGTATTCAGCTCACCAAAGATAATACTGATAATTTATCTAAGAGTTGGCTAGTCCAGAAGGGTACGGCTTCTGGTAAAGACACATCAAATCCGTTATATGGTTTATGATTTGCCAATAAATCATTTGGTTATCGTTGTGCCAAGGTTCTTACTTGAATCAAAACAATTGGCTACTCCAGAAGTGATGGCTTTTGGTAAAGAGTTTTTCAAATCCATCAAGTTTTCTCAAATCATTGCTAGGGACTAGCAATATCTTAGTGTGGGGGATTGATGAGTGTCTAAATACTCATCATTTTTGTATAATCTAAACTGCAAAATCATCTGAAAACACTCAGAAACGCATCAAAATGATCAAAATATCACAAATCAGTGTTTTATGTGTTTTAAATGCAAAAATATCAAAATCAGATGAAAAATGTATCAAGTTTGCAAAATTGGCAGTTTTAGTCCCCCAAGTTTTAAAAGTTGTCAAATTTAGTCCCTGGAATTCAGAAATGTGGAAATTTATCATTCAAGGTCCCTGAAATCTTTTAAGTTGTTAAAAATGATCCTTGAATGATTCTTTGGTCAATTGGCAAGAAAGGTCCTCAAACTTTGAATTTTGCAAAATTAGTCCTTGGACTTTTAAAAAATGGATTTTATGCAAAAAGGGTCCTTGCTCTATAAATGTTTGTCATGTTTGGTCCTTGTGAGAGCATTGGGAAAAGTTCACTTTCAGTCCTTCATCTTTGGAGAAGTTACACTTTTGGTCCTTGTTATCTAAGCTTAACCAAACAGATCCTTTAAATACTAAACCCAAATCCACTATCCAATCCAGCTAGGCCCAAACCCTTGACCCGGCCCCAAGTTATTAACCCGTCGGTCAACAAAAGTCAAACCAGAGATAAAACCGCCCAACACTATTCATCGTCCTCACAACCCCTGTAATCCCAAAACCAGAGATGGTTTTCCCACTTTTTCAACCCCCTCTCCATACTATGTCCCCTCCACCTCCTCTAAACAACAAATATCCTTAATTGATTGAACCAAACCCCATTAATTCCTCAAACCTGCTCAAAGAAGAATTTGGCGCCAAATTTTACAAGTGGACGGATATGATGGTTCTAGCCAATCCAATGGCTCAAATTTGGTGGGAAACAATCAGAGGACATCTAGAAATGCAAAAAGCCTATAAAGAGGAGCTATGATGCAATGTATTGGGATATCTAGTGTAATTTTCATTTCATTAAGTCATTTTAGCTTATTTTCATTTTCAAGTGTATGTTTTAGTTTTAAAACTCTGAATTTCAAGTTCTTATGTATTAATAAAGCTTTTGTGAACCTTCAATTCAAGTATCAACTTATATCTCAGCTTATACAATTTTCCTTATTTTCAAAAATCTCATAAATGATCAATTGTTGTTTGTAGATGTGTGTATGGACTGAAATAGGTCATCTAAGCTCCCATAAAGCTCATTCAAGCTTTTAGAAACATTTAAAATCAGTTTAGAATCAAAATCAGAAAATCACCAAAAATACAAATTAATTAGTTTAAAAATCAAAAATCACATGGAGAAGGTGTTCACAGCTGGAGCAGGGTGAATTGTGGATGGCCTTGGGTTAGAAGCTTTGTGGAAAGCTGTTAGGATTGGTCTTGGTTCTTGGTTCTTAGTTTTGAGCTTGGAAAGCTTTTTGTAAGCCTTTATTTCATTTTTACATCTTACTGTTGTATTTGTTCTTTAGCTTGAATTTTTGTTCCTTAGTGTTAATTAGATATAGTTAAGTGTTATTAATCATTAAAACAAGTGGTGTGTTCTTTTAAACTAGTAGTTAGCAAAAAGTTTCATTTGGGCAGTTAAAGTAGCATAGTCTTAATTCTTGTGTTTCATGTTGTTAAAACTGTTTGTTCATGTTTATTTAATCTCACTTAATAATAATATAGAGTCTGCAATCAAGTTTATGGTCTAAAATTGTGATTTGCTTTGTAAAACTTCAAAACAGTCATCTTAAGTAGTGTTTGGTTTTTTGTGTTTAAAGGGTCTCTGGTCATTGGACCTGTTGGAAATCTGTTTCACTTGGTTTAAATAACTCATATCAGTCAAGAAATCCAGTCTTAGTTCATTAAAAGTCAAAATATCAGTTAATCATGTCTTATGTGCTCACTGTTGGATTTTTAGGATATACGATCATGAATTTGTGTTTATAAGTTGTTAATCTTGCTCAAGTAAGTCTTAGAATAACTTAAAACAACATATTCAGTGCTTAAGATCAGATCAAAGTTCATTTTGGTCAACTTAGCTAGTTTTCTTAAAAAGTCAAATTTCACTTGGGTTGTTTTTGAATAAAAAAGATAATTTCACTGTGGGTTTAATAATAAGTTTTAGCTTAAAAGCTCTTAGGGTATTATAGTTTGGTTGCTAAACAAAAATACAAAAATGCTAGTTCTCTGTTTCTCAGCTTTTTAAGTGCTTATTTTACTGCTTATTTTGGATACTTGTTCTGAAAAGTGCCCTGTGCACAGTTAATGGTTCAAACTTCATAAGCTCACCAAAAGCTTATTATTTGCTCAATTCTTGTGTTCTTTGGCTCTTTGGGAAGCCAGCCTGGTCATCTAGGATTGTCAAGTTTAAGTTTTCACTTTTGAGCTTAATAGCTAGGGCTGCAAGTAGCTTTAAGCTTGTCCCATTTTTGTTTCAATCATAAGTGCTTATCTGCTTATTCTAGCTTATCAGTGTGCTTCTTTGTATGTTTTAGCTTCATTTCAGTTCATATAGATTGTTTGCATCTTATTTAAGCTTTTGTTTCAGCTGGTTAGCTTGTTTGAGCTTATTTCACCAAAATAAGCTCAATTAAGCCACTGTTGGACTTTTAAGCTTGTAAAACAGCTTATTTGTGGTTTGTAAAATTTTTGTCTTTGTTAAAGTTTCATAATATCAGTATTAAAGTAGTTTTCAAAAAGAAAATCTAGAAAAAGGTCAATTAAAAATCAGTGATAGTGTTTATTTAATATTTCTTAGCTTTTTGATTTTTCTTTCTAGCTTATTAATAAGCAAATCTTGTTTTTCTATTTTTCTTAGGTCTCTGTCATCATATAGTATTTTTAGAAAAAGTTTCATATTTTTCTCTATCTTTTTAGTATTTATTGTAATTTTAAATAGTTAAAAATAGTAATTAATTAGTAATAAATAATTAAAAAGCATAAAAAATATATTTTCAGTTTTAAAATTAGTTTTATTATATTTTAGATTTTTCAAAGTTAAAATTTTATTTTTCCAAGTTTATTTTATATTTTCTAGTAATTAAGTGTATTTTAAATAGTTATTAATTAGTAATAATTAAATAAAAAGTGTTAAAAAATATATTTTTAATTTTAAAATTAGTTTTATAATATTTTAGATTTTTCTGAATCATAATTTTATTTTTCTACCCTTATTTTGTATTTTCTTCTATTTTAGAGTATTTATTAAATAGTTAAAATAGTTTTTAATTAATAATAATTAATTAAATAGTGTTAAAAATAATTTTCTTTTTCTGATAATTTTCTTTTATTTTTAGGATTCCAAAAATGTTATTTTCATATTTTTAGACCTTTTATTTCTCAGTTTTCACTTTTTATTTTGTACGTATACGTAGTTTTTAAACTTACGTTTACGTTTTTCTTATCTGATTGTTGTGCTTTCCTGTTCTGTATCCTATTCCTTTCCAATCAATCAGTAGTGTAATAATTCTGATCAAAACCTTTACTGATTACTATCCTTAGTGATCATTCTATCATCTGAGTTTGTTTTGACACACCATTGAGTCTCCGTGGGACATAACGACCCGGGAATTCATTATATTCTCCAGGACTTCATTGCATTTGTGTCTGAGCTGTTTTAAGTCTGTTACGGTTGGCCATTCACAAATGGCCGGCTTGTGTAATTAGACTTGACTGTTTGGCACATATCAAATTTTGGCGCCGCTGCCGGGGAGGCTTTAGCGTGTGTTTAGCCATTTTCAGACCCATTCTTGCACATAACCCCTCATTTGTAAAAAGTTTTTTGTAAAGTTATAAGAAAATCAAAAAGTCATTAACACTTTTCCTAAAGTGTTAAAGCACCAAAATATATATATATATATATATATATATATATATATATATATATATATATATATATATATATTTAAAACAACAAAACAATCGGAACGTTTTCTATTTTGTATTCTCTTTTAAGGTGATTCTTAAAGAGATACGATTTGGGTAAACGAGACGATACCAAAAATATTGTCCAAAAGTTTTTGAACCCCTTTGCACAAATCATTACCTGCGTCTTTTCAGTGGTACTTAATATATACATAAAAATCAACCACCGCAAATCAAGGCAGTGCACTACCTAACTGGGGGTGCGACCATAATAAGTTCCCGAACATCAGATTTAAAACTTGCCTTTGTGTCACTTGTGATTTGGTGTACCTTTTTCAAAGAAGCCATTTCATTTGTGATTATTGGTTAAGTTCACTTGTGTTTCGCCTCATTTGTTTTGAAATTGATTTTTATACTTAGTGCATGCGCACTCGTTCTTCCAGTTCTACAAGTCCACTTTCTGAACTTGGAAACATTCCTCGTAGACGTAGAGGACGTTCAGCTCCTTCAGCCGTGACTGAGGAACGTCTACCACCACCACCTCCTGTCGAAATGGCAGAAGACAAACCCATGAATGAGCTTCTCCAAGCACCCATCGAGGGTTACGGAGATGCCATTGTTGTCCCAGCCATCGTGGCTGACACTTTCGAGCTCAAAACCGGGTTGCTTAATCGAGTAACCCAAAGCCAATTCTATGGTTTTGAGCGGGATGATCCTCATGCACACATTCGATGGTTTAACAAGATAGCATCTACCATCAAGTACAAGAATGTCCCACATGAAGCTATCAAGCTTCTTCTGTTCCCATTTTCTCTAGAGGGCAAGCCCGGAATTGGCTTGAGAAACAACCCCCTCGTTCTATTGAGACATGGGAAGATCTTGTCACCAAGTTCGTTAACGAGTTCTATCCTCCATCCTGAACCACAAGTGTAATTAGACTTGACTGTTTGGCACAGATCACATCACTATTTGAGGAAGCCTTGACAAGCTTTCTTGTTGGAATCTTTTCAAGAAAACAATTTCAAACGCAAAATCCCTTGGGACGATCTCGACTTACCAAACTTTGCTATAACGGATGAGTATACTTGCTCGTATGTGTTAATAGAATTAGACGGTTAAATCGTGTTTATAAATTTTTAAAACTTGCACTACGCGTAACACATCAACATACTATAGGGAACCTGCACTTAGAGACAAATCAATCATGTCTCAATTCTTTGTGGTTTAAAAAGATGCTCCCCCTAAACATGTGCATGGAAAATTTGAAATTGTTTGGCACATGTGGGGAGGAAAGCTTGCTAAACACTTATAAAACCAATTATCAAGTTATCAGTTTAAATCCATTTTAAATCACAAATTCTCCCCCGATCACACTTTCCAAATCCTTTGAGAGTTGTGATCTCTATTGATTTAAATTAAATTTTGAAAGCTTTTTGCGGAGAATAGTGACTTGCTTTTGAAAAGAACATTTTAACTTATAAGGATCAGATTTTCAGACTTTAAACTCCATTGTTTAAACATGCAAGAGTATATTTTGAAAACATGACATTAGCAAAGGTTTTGAAACAACTGTATAAAGCATTGTTCCTTTTGATTTTCCAAGAATAACCTTGCTCATCTACGAGCCAATTGTTTGAAAAATGACCTTTTATTATAACCTTTTTAATTCGAATAAAATCATTCTCCCCCTCAATCAATGACACAAGTTGTTGATTGAGAGATAGAGATTTTGACAGATGATAAGTACAAATGATCTACACGAATAATAGAGTACGAGGTATTTTTAAAGCAATTTAGTTTTCAAAGGATGGCAAATATTTTTCAGAAGAATCATTAGATGGAAAAATAATTGGAAAGAGAAACATTTGTCCTTTTGATGACAAACATTCGTTTTAAGAATCAGAGCATGAGATTTGAAAAATAAGATAAAGCATGGCTCTGTCCTTTGCTTTTTAAAACGGGTTACTGCCTGAAATGACAATAAACCACCATTTTTCTCCGCCTCATTTTTTTAAAACAAAACTATGTACATCCGAAGAACATCTAAAGACCCGTGACATTCTTTGAATGTCAACACAAAGTCCGTAGATGATATCGAATAAGGAAAAACATGACAAAATACCAATTTTTTTTGGAATTTTTCAAGATTTTCTAATTTTTATGGATTTTTGAAAGTTTTATATTTTTCTCTTTGCTTTTTGTTGATTTTATAATTTTGTATTTTGTTTTTTGAATAAATATATACAAAGAGATGGATGAAGAAAGACCTTTTACTCCTCTTCTTCTTCTTGAAGACGTTTAAGTGTTTCCGGTTGAAGAATCTTTAGACCAAGTCGTGGGAGGATAAACTCAAAACGTTCTCTAGGAAGAGCTTTGGTGAAGATGTCTGCTAACTGGTATTCAGTCCTCACAAAATAAAGTTCCACCACATCATTTTCAACTTGCTCTCTGATGAAATGATGTCAAATGTCGATGTGCTTTGCTCTTGAGTCTTGTACGTTGTTGCATGAGAGAGCAATAGTACTTTTATTATCACAATACAGAGTGATTTTGTTGAATTCAAAGCCATAGTCAGATAATTGGGATCTCATCCATAGGATTTGAGCACAACAAGATGACATGGCTATGTATTCAGCCTCTGTAGAGGAAAAAGAAGTACTCATTTGCTTCTTTGAAGACCAGCTCACAAGCTTATCACCCAAAAACTGAGCACCTCCAGACTTACTTCGACGTGTATCTTGACATCCTTCATGATCAGCATCATGCCCTTGGAGCTTGCTTCAAGCCGTAAAGAGCCTTCTTCAAGCGATAGACATGAGTAGGATGCTCTGGATTCACAAAACCTTCCGGTTGGCTGACGTAAACGACTTCTTTAAGATCTCCATTAAGAAACGCCGTCTTTACATCCATCTGATAAACCACCATGTTTTTACTTGCAGCATTAGCCAAGAAGATTCTGATTGCCTCGATACGAGCAACTGGAACAAATGACTCTTCAAAGTCAATACCCTCCTCTTGACGGTATCCTTTTGCAACCAATCGAGCCTTGTTCTTTAAAACATCACCATGCTCATCAAGTTTCACTTTGAAGATCCACTTTAAAGCAATGATCATAGCACAATCTGGAGCATGTACTAATTTCCATACATCAAGTCGATCAAACTCATGAATTTCTTCTGGCATGGCATTGAACCAGCTGTCTTCATTCATGGCAGTTTTAACATCTTTTGGTTCGACCTTAGAGAGTACGGAGTTGAAGAAGCACCATAAGGCATCTGTTGCAAGTTGTTTCCATGTGGATACTGGACGAGAGGGGTTTCCAATGATGTTGTCCAATGGATGATCATGTGTCCATTTTCTAAGGTTTCGTGTGGTTGTTGTTGAGGAACTAAAGTAGCAGAGTCGATTTCTCCTGATGAAGATGGTTCTGACGATGATTCAGGAGCAAATATGTTTTCAAATGGTGCATTTTCAGGAGTAGCAAAGGGATTCTCTCCATCAAGGGTGCCAGAAACATTTCCATGATGTACACTCGATGATTGATGATTTGTTGATGAGACAGAGTGATCAGCAGCAGGCGCTTCTTGACTTAGCGTTATAGAAACTGAAGGGTTAACTTCATTGACAGGGATAGTAGCAGCCTCTGATGATGGAATTGACAGATCATTAGCAGTTGGCTCATAGTGTTCATCAAGCATTGGATCAAACAGTTTCTTCAAGTCATCTTCTAAAGGAGGTACATAAGGAGTTGCTGGCGAAGAGTCGTATGCAAGAGTAGAACTGATGGGACTACTTGAAGATGCGGGTCCAGAACTGGGTTGTCCTGGAGCCATTGGACCGGTCAGCTCATCGAACGTAACGTGAATTGTTTCCATGATATTTCGGGTTCTTTTGTTGTAGATTCGGTATCCCTTTTTGTTTGGTGCATATCCTACAAATACTCCAATGTCCGCTTTAGCTTTAAGTTTGCCTAAGTCTTGGCCCTCATTAGTTGGATAAACAATGCACCAAACACACGAAGGAATGAGAGATTAGGTTTTCTATTGTGGACAAGTTCATATGGAGTTTTTCCATTAGCAGTGTGAATTAGGGATCGATTTTGAGTGTAGCATGTAGTGGCAATGGCTTCAGCCCAGAGAAACATTGGAACCTTTGAGTAAATCAGCATTGTTCTTGCAGCTTCCACAAGAGTTCGATTTTGTCTTTCAACTACACCGTTCTGTTGAGGAGTTCGTGGAACACTTCTTTGATGACTGATTCCAACACTTTCATAAAACTCACTAAGTTGTTTATTAACAAACTCAGTTCCATTGTCAGTTTGGATGATTCTGACAGTTTTGTTAAGTCGAACCTGCACCTGTTTGATAAGTTTGATGATGATATTTGGAGTTTCATCCTTTGTCCTTAAGAACTTAACCCAGGTGAATCGAGAGTAATCATCAACCACAACTAACACATATTTCTTCCCAAAGATATTCTGCACTCTCATGGGTCCACATAAATCCATGTGAATTGTATGAAGAACTTCTGTAACTGAGTTTGTAGGTTTGGGTTTGTGGGCATATTTCTTGCTTTTTCCCAATTGGCATGCTGAACAAAGATGATCCTTTTCATACTTTAGTCTAGGTAAACCTACAACTAAGTCCTTTATGGAGAGATCATTGATGGTGCCGAAGTTCAAGTGATTGAGCCGACGATGCAATAACCATGACTTTGTTTTCGAAGCCTTTGACAACAAGCAAATTGGAGAAGACTTCATCATATCTTCGATAGAGATGGTGTATAGATTTGAACCACGTGTTCCTCTTAAAAGTTCTTTACCATCAAGTTCTCTAACGAAACAAGTATGTTTTCTGAAGGCCACTTCCAGATCAGAATCACAGAATTGACCGAGAGAGAATAAGTTATGACCAAGACCTTCTACGTAATATACCCTGGAGATAACACTATCACCGAAAACATAATCTCCATAACCCATAATTGCACCGAAATGATCGTTCTCGAATCTAACAGTCCCGATGAATTTACTCACGAAGTTCATGAGCCGCGACCGGTCTCCAGTCATATGCTTGGAATAGCCTGAGTCCAGGTACCACAGAACGATTTGAACGATCTGTAGTTGAACACAGACAAGAATGGATAACTGGATAATTGGGAACCCCATGCAATAATGGGTTCCACTTGGTTAGTAACAGTAATTGGAACACCCACATCAGAAGTAGAAACAATGGAATCATCAGAAATGGATGCAGTGCTAATGTCCATATTTGACCTATTCAAAGTATGTTCACTTCTTAAGGGAATAGTTCTACCAGTAGGCATCCATTTTCTAGTGGGCATTGTCTTAGAAAATTGAGGGCAGAACTTATTAACCTTATGGCCAGAGGGTATCCATTGATAACCTATTTTAATAAATATTCTTCCTGTGGGTTTCCACTGTTTTCTAACTTTCTTTCGCCTTTGCCTTTTAGCCTTCTTAGCTTGATTTTTAGCATTAACAGTTTTAACTGGGCATTTCACAGCATTAGACAAAACATTCACACCACATTCATGATTAGTAACAGAAATCAAGCAGTCGTCATTACATGGTTTGCGAATAGTAGCAGAATTGGAATTAATTACAGTACGCTTATAGCTAATACTAGAATCAACACGATTCGTTTTATTCAACTCAAACTTAATATTCCTAGGGTGATCTTCTACTCTCTTCCAATGCACACTCTTAGCTTGTGAGGTCCTATCTTGCTTGGTATTGCCTGGGGGCTTTGACCTGCTTGCTTTTATGTCACTGATTACTCCTGTAGAGGGAATTTTGGGAACATTAGTTGGTTGATCTACTTTTTGCATTCCTGAACTAGACGTGCAAGGATCTGAACTACTTGAAGGCACATTAGTGTTCACTTTCCTAACACTGGGCATAAAATGGTTTGTATGCTTGGCACTAGGCATATAACAAGGCATCACAGCTTTTCCTTTCGCACCTAAGGATTTAGGACATGTTGCAATTAAACATTCTAGCAGCTCCTGAGATCGTTTGGCCTGAATGCAAGCAAACCTAATTTCTCTATCAAGAGGCTTATTTATGAAATCCTCTTCCACAATCTCACGTAGACATTCTAGACTATCCTTAAGGTGAGCACAATAGTTATGAAACACAAGTTCATTATTCCTAAGATGAGGCGGGATGTATTTAACAGTCACAGTATATTTGCAGTCTGAGGATGACTTTGATGCAACATTCTCATTAAAGACAAGTGGCAGTTTCCCTTTTTCCTGACTCCTCAGATTCTCAATTTCATTTTGTAAAGACGTTATTTTTTCGTTGTTTTTGTCACGAGTGACTTTCATTGAATCATATAACTCTTTAAAGTGTCGTTTAACTTTTTCATTTTCTTCAACAAAACTTTCGTTTTCCTTTTGTAAAGCATTAACCAAGTTTTGAAGATGAAAAGTTTGAGAATACTGAGAATCTAGAGGAGGAGGCATTTGGGAGCCAGTCACATTGTTCTTTTCACCCTTTAATTGAGAAATTTGGGCTTTCAACTTTCTGATCGTGTTACAATGAGCTTGAATCTGTTCGTCACGTTTGTTTATCTGAAAAACTGCATCAAACTCTGGAACATCTGAGGATGTCTTGATATTTGAGGTTTTGACATTTTCTTTAAGATGTTGATATTTTAGTTGTAAGTCAAAATGTTCAACTTCTAGTTTAGAAAGATGTTTTACCAAATTATCGTGATCATGCTGATCAATTTTCTCATTTAGTTTAGAATTAGTCTTTTCAAGCTCAATGACACGATCATGGGAGAATTTCAGAGCAACAGATAATTCATGAAATTGAGAAGCATTAATGGAACAATTCGTAGCAGTGTAAAACACATCTTGAGTAATACATTCAGAAATAAGATTCTCATTCAATGTGTGCAAGTTCTTCCTCTCAATCTCATTATATTTTAATTCTCGCTCATAGTCACTAACCTCAACTATCATTGCATCAAATTCCTTTTCCATTTCTTTAATATCTAAATCCATCCCCTTTTTAAGACTCTCAAATTGATCTTTTAGTTGTTTAAAGAAAGGCATGACCTCAGTTAAATAGCATTCTTTAGTTTGCTTAAAACCCATTTCGCCTTCAGTTATCCCAGTGGGTGTGATCCTTTTCTTACAAGTTTTCTCAAAATCAACAAATAATTGAAAAATAACATATTGACTGATTAAGGTCTTGCTTTTAGTGGCGATAGTTCTAGGAACTAAATGCATTGGTGTGTTCAGAGGATACACAGTCGCTGAAGGCATTTTCTTAAGGGGAGGGTTTGTTACAACAAGATTCTCTGCTTTTTGCTTATCTAAATCCTTTTTCCAGAACACTTGTTCGGGTGTTAACAACGTTTGAGACTTAAACTTGTTCAAGGAAATCCAATTTTCCTTTTTGTAATCATGGGGTTTGATCGTTATGTTATTCTCTTTACATTCAGGATCTTCTAGCTTCTTATTCATTTTCTCCCTAGATGCATCATCTAATTTTCTATCTTCCTTAGTGCACTCAACGCAACTAGGTTTCTGTCTAGGTTTAAGAATCTCATTATCATCATAGATTACATTACGAGCAGCTCTAGCCTTTTCAACAACCTCAGGATTAGGTTTCACAACAAGGGGAATGCTATGCTTATCGCTTAAGACTCTATGCTTAGTGATCAAGTGAGCAGTCAAAATGGTATTCCCTTGTACGTACAACTTATTTTCAAGCTTGTTTTTCAAAGTTTTTAGATTGGAGAAATCATTCAAAAGTTTTGATTCCTTAGCATTGAATTCTTGCTTAAGCATTTTAACATTTTCTTGAAGTTCTTGTTTTTGCTTAGCAGTTTTAGAAAGCTTTTCTTGTAAGGAGTTTAACTCTTGTTTTAATACTTCTTCTCTAAAGTTACTTTTACGAATAATTGTACGCATTTTGTCATCCATTTCCTGCTCACGGGTGGTTAACTCAAACTTAGCACGTTGTTCATAAATAGCAACTTGTTCTTTATAGGCATTCAGTTCAGAGATAATAGAATCATCAGGGGCACACGCAGTATATTCATCAAAGGCATAGTCATCATTGACTGCAGAAGATGCATTACTTGGTACAACCTCACTTTCACTTTGCTTCACATATTGATCATATGGGACAGTATTGCTATTACCCTCATCATCAATATCTGATTCATAAGTTTCAAGAGATTGTACTTTATTATGCATCTTTTGCTCATCAACATCATCATATAGTTTTAATACCTCTGAGATGATGTTGTCTTTGGATGGACGAGCTTGATGTGATGATTAGACCTTAGGAGAGACCATTGGAGAAATGCTAGCCATGAAAATTGTTTGTGCAGTAGGTTCATCATCGACATCAGATTCGTATGCATCACAATCAGCGACTTGAAAGGCATTCTGATGATTGTGACCTATTTCCTGAATTGGCTGCTCATCCACATCTGCATCATATGTCTTGGCATTGCCCTCAGCAAGAAACAACAACTCCTCTTCATCTAAAGCTGCACCATTATCCTGAGCTTGCACGAGCAACATCTTGTCTCTGAAGTATTCTGCATTCTGTGGATGTTTTGGAGATGTGCAGTACCTAGCAATGTGTCCCTCACCACCACAGTTGTAGCATTTGACTGGCTTTGCTTGTCCTTGATTTGGATTCCTTCCACGATTCTGATTTGCTACATATCCTCTACCAACTCCACCTCTTCCCTGTTCATACTGCCTTTCTTGAACTGGTTGCACCACAACCTTCCCATCTCTGACAGTAGCTTGATTGTGTGGATTGGATGCTGTTCTGAGGTTATTTTTGGTGTGTGGGAGAGAGTTCATGTTTTGACTCACCATGAGAGACAGTTGATTGATGAAGTTTTCCATGAGTGTGTTTGAGTCGGGAGGCTTATATGCTGGATCAGGGATGAGCTTATAATTACCATTACCCATGGGTATGACTTGAGATGCTTTGGTGGTAATACCAACATTGGTGTAGAAAGCTGTAGAATCATTTGGTGAGCTTGTTTCTCCCTGATTGGTTTTGAACTGATCCAGAATCCTTTTTTCAAACATAGCATGCCTCTCATTCTGAAGAAGGAAGGCATACAATTTCTCATAGTTTGTGTTCTTTAGTCCTTTGGTTAGCTTCACAGAGGTGACAAATTTGTGCCACTCGGGATTCGTGTTGTTTACAAACTTTGAATTCAGCTGAATGTTTGGCATGGTCATTTTGATGTTCCTCATATCATTCACAAGCTTATGGAATCTCACGCAGTACTCATAGACACTCTCATCTGGTTTCATATTGAAATGCTCAAACTCATCATACAGTTGTGATTCTCTGTCTTCCTTGGTTAATTCAGAACCTGAGAGAAGCATCTTGACATTATCCCAAACTGCCTTGGCTTCAGTGTTGTGATTGATAAGCTTGTAGATATCTTTTGGAAGACCCTAAAGTATAATGTTAGAGGCCCTGATATCAGCATCGAATCTCTTTTTCTCCTTATCATTGAGCTCATCATACGTCTTTGGTCTGTCTAATCCATAGATCATTATTCCATCTGCAGCTGTATCAATTAAGTCCCTTGTAGTCTCAACCAGATAAGGTCCTTCATCAATGGATTTGAGAATGTTGACCCCATTTTCCTTTAGTACAATCTGATTCGTTGAGCCCAAGAGTCGTAGTCAGTTCTGTCAAGCATACGTGGACGAGTATCTGAACCAGCTGCTTGAACATCCTCAGCAACAATGGAGATGATTGTAGGTACGTTGGTACACATGTTAACAAATTACACGGGATTTTAAAACTCTAT
Organism: Chrysanthemum seticuspe; assembly: GCA_019973895.1. NCBI lineage: Eukaryota > Viridiplantae > Streptophyta > Magnoliopsida > Asterales > Asteraceae > Chrysanthemum > Chrysanthemum seticuspe. Next base: position 324,291,183 of record BPTQ01000001.1, on the reverse strand, counting down.
GATTAAACCGGGAAATAGATTCTTTCACGGGATTTTACTAAATCAAGAGAAAACCGTATTACAAACAAAAGTCAACCAATTCGCTAAGAATTCTTGAACCAAGTCGCTAAGCACCAAGTCGCTAAGTAGCAACTCGCTAAGATCCCAATTTCCTGTGAACCAAGTCGCTAAGACCAAGTCGCTAAGATCCAAGTCGCTGGACACAAGTCGCTAAAGCACCAAGTCGCTACACACATTAGAACAAAAAGTGGATTTGGCTACACCGAATATGTGTGACGATATACATATAGTCACACATGTTTTTTCGGCCGTGTGTGACTAAAGGTCGCGCGACCATAGGTACCCTATGGTCACGTGTTTGACTTTTTCTTAGTCTCTATTGCAAAAGAGTAACCAAAATCGTAACATGTGTGACTAATTAGGTACAAATTTTGTTGGATTAATCCGTATTAGTGACCATAAACACTGTATAGTCACACAAATCATGTTTGTTTTGGGTATTTAGTCACATACAATTAAGCATAAAGTGGCAAAAATTGTTAATAAGTGTGACCATATGTTGTTTAAGGTGAAGAAATATGTCTTTTGTGTGACTATTGATCATCTAATGGCCACTTGAATTTTATGTTTGTGTGGCCTTTTCTAACATTTAGTCACACAAAGCATGTTTGTTTTGGGTATTTAGTCACATACAATTAATCATAAAGTGGCTAAAAGTGTTAATAAGTGTGACCATATGGTGTTTCAAGTGAAGAAAGGTGTCTTTTGTGTGACTATTGATCATCCAATGGCCACATGAATTTTATGTTTGTGTGGCCTTTTCTAACATTTAGTCACACAAATCATGTTTGTTTTGGGTATTTAGTCACATACAATTAACCATAAAGTGGCTAAAAGTGTTAATAAGTGTGACCATATGGTGTTTTAAGTGAAGAAATGTGTGTTTTGTGTGACTATTGATCATCCAATGGCCACTTGAATTTTATGTTTGTGTGGCCTTTTCTAACATTTAGTCACACAAAGCACGTTTCTTTTGGGTATTTAGTCACATCCAATTAATCATAAAGTGGCCAAAAGTGTTAATAAGTGTGACCATATGGTGTTTTAAGTGAAGAAATGTGTGTTTTGTGTGACTATTGCTCATCCAATGGCCACATGAAATTTATGTTTGTGTGGCCTTTTCTAACATTTAGTCACACAAAGCATGTTTCTTTTGGGTATTTAGTCACATGCAATTAACCATAAAGTGGCTAAAAGTGTTAATAAGTGTGACCATATGGTGTTTTAAGTGAAGAAATGTGTGTTTTGTGTGACTATTGATCATCCAATGGCCACTTGAATTTTATGTTTGTGTGGCATTTTCTAACATTTAGTCACACAAAGCATGTTTCTTTTGGGTATTTAGTCACATTCAATTAATCATAAAGTGGCCAAAAGTGTTAATAAGTGTGACCATATGGTGTTTCAAGTGAAGAAATGTGTGTTTTGTGTGACTATTGATCATCCAATGGCCACATGAATTTTATGTTTGTGTGGCCTTTTCTAACATTTAGTCACACAAAGCACGTTTCTTTTGGGTATTTAGTCACATCCAATTAATCATAAAGTGGCCAAAAGTGTTAATAAGTGTGACCATATGGTGTTTTAAGTGAAGAAATGTGTGTTTTGTGTGACTATTGCTCATCCAATGGCCACATGAATTTTATGTTTGTGTGGCCTTTTCTAACATTTAGTCACGCAAAGCATGTTTCTTTTGGGTATTTAGTCACATGCAATTAACCATAAAGTGGCTAAAAGTGTTAATAAGTGTGACCATATGGTGTTTTAAGTGAAGAAATGTGTGTTTTGTGTGACTATTAATCATCCAATGGCATGAATTTTATGTTTGTGTGGCCTTTTCTAACATTTAGTCACACAACGCATGTTTCTTTTGGGTATTTAGTCACATACAAATTAAGCATAAAGTGGCCAAAAGTGTTAAGTGAAGAAATGTGTGTTTTGTGTGACTATTGCTCATCCAATGGCCACATTAATTTTATGTTTGTGTGGCGCTTTCTAACATTTAGTCACGCATCGAATTAAGCGAACTGTGACCAAAAAGTGTTAATAATTGTGACTATATGAATCTTTTAGTCACATATAAGAAATTAATATATATCAAAACAAATTCTAATATATAAAAATATATTCAAAATATATTCAAATACAATAAAATTGGAATGTATATAAAATTGTAATGTCGTACATAATAAAATTCTCAATAATTTAACGACTTCTGACTCTTGATCTTCTTAGCTTCCTTTTGCATGGTATGACTAGAGACGTAGCGCTTCGTATTTAATTTAGGTGCAATTCTGTTCTCACCAATCAATTTTATGGTACTTGGTGGTGTTACCTGTAGGAAACAAAAGCCGGGGTATCAAACACTGAATTAAATATGAAGAATGATATATGTAGGTTTATAAAAAACATGCATCTATGTACCTTTTCATCGAAAACCACTTGATCCTTTGGTCATGCATAAAAACCACCTACTGCATCCTTAACTGTTTTGAGACCGTTACTTCCTACATCCGGTATGCACGCTGCATCCACTAAAGATTTTTCAATAGATACTCTGTAGCAATCCTTTGGGAGTGGTTTGTTATGAAGCATTTGTTTTCCATCAGTTTTGTACACGGTACCCTCCACAATAATAGTTGATTTCTTTAAGTGCCACAGTCTGCACTTAATTACCTAAAAAGATAATTTGTTGCATGTATATATGTATCAGTAATTAATTTTAATTAAACTAAAGAACATATGGAAATGTTTAAATACATACTTGTGGTAGTACTGTTAATGGAGACTCCTGTTCTTGTGATCCAGAAAGTTGACGTGAAGAATCCTTTCGTTTTGATCTAGTCGATTTCTTAGGTGTGACAGATTTAACAGTTTCCTATATGTATAATACACGGTAAATAAATAATGTATGTAGAATTCAAAAATCCCAGGGGGGGTGATTTATTACTTACACTTATTTGAATTTCCTTTTCCAAAGTTGCAAGTCCATTAGACTTCTCAATGCTCGCAACTTTCTCACGTCCAGCAACACGTGTTCCGGCATCCTCATCGGCACTGCTATTTAAAAGATTAATGTTCACCGGAGACACCTGAAATATAAATTGTTTAAGAAGACTGAAGCAGTATTTAAAAGGGTAAAAAAAAGATGGAATGTTACTTTCTTATGTCTTACTTCCGTTTCTGTCAATGGAGTTGAAGTTGACTGCAACTGCCCCCTTTGTGCAGCCAATTGTTTCATCAAATCCTGTATTACCGCCTCTTTTTCTTGACGTTGGCGCCTCTCATCATCAAGTTCACTTTAAGTAACACCACTCTTTCATCAGATGCTTGTCTGATTCGAGGCAGATCAAAATACCTCTTGTAGGTTACTCCACCTCCCACTCCTCTCGCATATCCTCCCTTTTCCTTACCTAATACAAATGTCATGGCATCAGTGCCATGATCAAGCTTCAAGGTTCCTTGTTTGATCTTCTTCTCCGTCTCTTTCTGCACACACAATATGGGAAATAGGTTATTTAATTCTACCAGTATCAAATTATAAATAACAGTATTAACTTATAACTAACAGAATTAATTAATAACTAACAGTTTTAACTAATACACTATCAGTTTTAACTAATACACTATCAGTATTAACTTATAACTAACAATAAACATAATCATAAAATGAGTCAAACTTACAATTTTTTGTCCAACTGTTCTGATATCATCATCGTGAAATTCTCCGTCTTTATTCACCCTTCCTTTCAACCACAGCGTACCACGCGGTGGTTCTTCATCTGGTTCAATTTCTTTATTCTCGATCTTATAAACATCAAATACATACACTTGTAAGATAAACCAATATAAACGAAAGTATGATGCTATTAACTGCAAATGTTTAATGTTTAATGTTACCATTTTATCCATCACACGGGCGTATCCACCTCGTCCCATTCTATGCTGATAAACAGACTTGGAACGCGCCACTTTAGATGCAGCTGATTTCACCTTCCAACACAAAATAAAAAAGGTGTTTTGATGTAGTAATGCTGATAGTATACAACTAATATATATGGAAACATCAAATGTGACAGATATTTGAACTTGAATAAAAATGAATAATTAACACCTTGTATTCCTCGGTGGCCGTGTAGTTTACAAAATTTACCCAGTCTTCAGCTTTTATAATTGCACTATACTTCGCCGGGACTTCATTAAGTTTTGAAAGGGTATTTTGGTTGGGCAATATGTAGTTTTCGGTCAATTTCCTTCGAAAATTCCTTAGAAGTTGACCAAGACGATTCATTATCAGCTTTCGGACAGTCAAGCCAACATCAAAATATTGCTGCAAAGATTAACACAATGTTGTTAATTAGTTGCACATAATGTAAATGCAGAGATAAACTTATTAACACCTTGTACCTACGACAGCCAAGCCACTACTAGTTAAAAAAAAGTATATGTGTACCGTGATTTCGTCCCACATTTTATCTCTTGCTTCTGAATCAACCTTCCTCCAGGATAGAATCCTGACACCTATATGCTCACGAACCAAATCACCCAAAAAACTCGAAAACAATGCCCTGTTTTTTCCTGATATCCTATTCAGTGCATCGAAGGTTACACTGACCTTTATTCCGTCGGTTTTTCCATAATCCCTGCGAAACTTAGCTAACCTAGTTATGCCCCTCTTAAAAACATTCGCATTTGAATGGTTGTTTTCAGCATCCTCACCCTCATCTGAATACGCCTCTGATTCATATCCAAATGCGTTATCATTTTCACGATCAGAATAAACCAAATCATCCTGACAATTGGTTTGAGTTGCCATGATTCGTCAGAAGTAATGTGTTAAAGAAAATTAGTAAACTTAATTGGTAAATAATGGTGTAAAAATTGAAGTTCTGGTTGTTTTGCTTGAATCCTGATTTATTGGAGTAAAATTAGGGCTCATTATGGGGCAGTTTTTCAAATAAGGAAACCATAAATTCCTAAGCACTTTTAAAAATTTTGGCTGAAATTTGGCTCCAAATTTCATAATTTTAAAATGTGGCTCCAAATTAATAATATAGAATTTAAATATTTCATTTTTGGCTGCATTTTGAAACCAACACACCCATGACAGAAATGGTTCTTACCCACAGTCCCAAACACCCATATAACTTCAAACCAGCTGTATCAAAGCACATATAACTGCAGCTACACTAAAATAAAAAAATGGAATTAAAGCAACTAATTAATTAAGTAACTATAACTAATAAGCAGTCCCATATAAACAAGTAAGCACAAAAATAATCAAATCCAACCAAGGACTGCTGACACAACAAACAGCCATGATACCTTACTTTAAGCCTATAAATAACCTATTTATAAGCAATTCTATAAGCTCTAACATCCTCCAACAGTAAAAAAAATCAAGAAATCATGTAAATGCAATTAACTTAAAGCAAAAACAACAACAAAAACACCCTAAAAATTGACAACAACCTAAAAAATGAACAACCTAAGCAAAGCACTTATGAACCGCATATCCATGGCTCAACATTGAACAGAGTTTGGATCAACCTCAAACCTACAATAATACATTCTACCAGATATGAACTTAAACACCACAACCAATTCCTAAATGCAAAACAACATTAAAAAAGATGAAACAAACTAGCGAGGGCAACCCATTCCATTCCATTGGATAAACCATCAAAAGATCCATACATGTTTCATCGTTAATATAGCTACAAACCATAATATTAAACCAAGACATTAGACATTATAAACAGATGACACTATAGCAAAAGAAACCATCCCTTTACATAGCGAGCAACCCTTCAACCATTCATCGACTTAATTTGTTCTTCCTTGGTCTCGATATCCTCCTCAGCTTGAGTAATGAGATCATTCAACCCCTGCAGCTTAGTCCTCGTAGCCTCCATGTCATGCCTAAGATCCATCAATGTGTCAAAATATTCATCCCCATCTCCAATAGCTACCATCTCAGCAATTAAAGCATTAAAATACACAATCTCATTCTTTACTGTGGTGGCCTCTTCGCGCATCCGGTTTATAAAGCCACGGAGAATGGAAATTTGATGAGCCTTGAAGAAACTCATGTAACCATCAACAGATGTCTCCCCGCTAAACTCAATTAGGTCATCAATAACACGCTTACCCAAATGGTTTTGTGGTGATGGTGCTGCCATTGATAATGAAATTGGGTAAAATATGATATTATTGAAAGATTGCAAAGAAAGGTTGAAGAAGAGTTGTGGGGATAGTGTGATAGAGAAGATACTTGTAACTCCTTATGAATTCAAACTATAAAGACCTAAACTTTAAAACCGCAAAACAAGTCCTCGTTTTAAACTATCACTATAAATTAATTAGGGGTGTTTATCCGTTTGGTTATCGGGTTGTTTGGTTTTGTTAAATCGGTAATCTTTTTATTCGCTTCAACACGAAAACCGAACCGAACTAGAATTAAACCGAAGCGAGCCGAAAACCGAATATGAATTCACTTCGCTTCTTGGGTTGACCCGAAAAGTCTTAAAAACATATGAAAATGGCTAAAACGGACAAAAAACGAACTAAAGCGGACGAAAACGTATAAGAACGTAATAAAATGTATGTTAATATGTAAAACATATGAAAACAGACGCAAAACGTCTAAAATAGATGAAAACGGGTAGAAACGGACGAAAACGGTCAAAAACTTATACAAACGGACTAAAACATGAAAAACCAGCGACAAAGTTTAAACACGGACGAAAACGTGTAAACAAAAAAAAAACGTATAAAAACTTATTAAAAAGGACAAAGTCGTACGAAAACGGTGGAAAAAGTATGAAAACGGACGAAAACGTGTAAACAAAAACAAAAACGTATAAAAACTTATTAAAAAGGACAAAGTCGTACGAAAACGGTGGAAAAAGTATGAAAACAGACGCAAACGTGTAAAAACGTATGAAAATGTGTAAAAGTGTAAAAACGTACAAAAACGGACGAAAACATGTGAAAAGAGACGAAAACGTGTAAAAACGTACAAAATCGGAAGAAAACATGTACAAAACTAAGAAAACGTATGAACACGGACGAAAACATATAGGACAGACTAAAACGCACGAAAACGCACAAGGGTTGTGTTACCGTGCCCAACGTATATAACGCAACCCTAAACACAGTTTCACACAATGTTTTGAGTAAGACACATGAGTTAATGATTTTATGTCATCCTGAAATGTCAAAATTAACGTGCCCACCTTTAATAACTTTAATACAATTCATATAACCTTCACACTATAATATGGGTCAAAATCATTGGGTTATAGTTGCTTAGAGTTTCATTTTACGACATGATTCAATCAATAGTATATATAAAATTATATCTGAAACCATGTTACGGTTTTGGAAATTCAAACATGTTACGGTTTTGGAAATTCGCGTTCGGTTTAGGAAATTCAAACATTCAATAAATAGTATATATAAAATTATAGTCACACATGTTACGGTTTTGGAAATTCGTGTTCGGTTCGTGATCGGGTGATAAATAATAATGAAAGATATTTGGATTTCGTGAATAAATTGATGAAACATACACTAAAAACAAAAAAAGAGCAAGGTTAGATCAAGTGGTTAACACTCTTGCCTCTGGAGAAAGAGGTCAAGGGTTCGATCCTTACCCCTTGCAAGGCCGGATGTTCTTTTCTACCTTTGGTAGAAAAGAAAGCAGCCTCTCAAGGGTTCGATCCTTACCCCTTGCAAGGCCGGAGGTTCTTTTCTACCTTTGGTAGAAAAGAAAGCAGCCTCTCAAGGGTTCGATCCTCACCCCTTGCAAGGCCGGAGGTCCTTTTCAAGCTTTGGTAGAACCGGAAGCAGCCTCTCTACCTTAGGTAGGGGTAAGGCTGTCTACGTCTCAACCTCCCACATACACTGTGGAAGACGGTATTGGGACCCATAACCCGTGGAAGACGGTACTGGGAGTTAGTTTATTTTTTTTTATTTTTTTATTTTTTTAAACTAAAAACAACTAAATAAGCAAATAAATCAACTAACATATATCGAAATAACGTAAAATGCACTTAATCCTAAAAATACCAAATATTGTAAATTTAAGCATAAAATTTAAAATTATTTTTTAAAAGTCCTAAATACTTAAACATATATATATATATATATATATATATATATATATATATATATATATATATATATATATATATATATATATATATATATATATATATATATATATATATTTTAAATTATACTTTTCTGAATTTTATTTTATTTATTATGAATAAAAAACCTTTTTAAACTAATTAAATGAAAAAAATCATTAAATCATAAGAGAAAAAACATTTTTAAACTAATATGAAAAATTTTCAAAAATTTAAGCAAATTTAAAATTCCCCCCACAAATTAAATTTATTACCCCCAAAGTTTGCATCAAGGCATTTCAAACTAATTGCAAAAATTAACTCCTCCTCCTCCTCCTCCTCCTGTACCGCCACACCTCCCTCTCATCTCACTACAAATCCCGTCACCACCACAACTCTCCCGTCATAGACCCACCAGTCCCGTCACCACTGGTAAGTATTGTTATCTTCCTTTTGTACACATCGTTCTAACACATAAAATAACCCTGTTAAGCGTATTATAATTGAACATTTGTTTCGAGATATCCTCTTGTAAATTATGTCAGTTTCTTGTTAAATTTAGATAGTTAATTGGTTAAAAAATTTAAGAAACCCTGTTAAGCCTGTTACCACATGAACATGGAACCATAATTTAGCTAGTTAATTTCTTATTTTTCCTTGACCCAAACATCCCTTTAGGAACTGTTTCATTAGACTTTATTCAATTTTTAGCATAATTCAATACGTCATTCAATCTTTGAGCTATCCTCATTACTTGGAATGTCTTTTTTAACTTTTAAGATCATCAATTGAAGTTTGATGTTGTCTTGTATAATCTTCAAAAACTTGGACTGTCTTTTTAACATGCCTGCAGGGACTACATTTATAAACATTGCTGCTCAATCGGATAAATGGGACACATTTATAAACATGGACAAGTCTTGGATAGGAACTAATAGGACCAACAAATCTTATGTTGATGGAGTAGCAGCGTTTATTGATTATGCAGTACACAACTTGAGGAAGATGGGGAACATCGACCCACGAGTTAAGAAAAATGATCTTTCAATGCCATGTCCGTGTACATATTGTTTAAACCACATAGAGCATCAAGTGGAGAAAGTGCAGTTCCATTTATTCAGCAATGGGTTTGATCTAAGGTACCTAAACTGGACTAAACATGGAGAGAAGGATGAGTCATCAATAAGTACCGAAACACCGGTTAACGCTACAACAGAGTTTGTTGACGACACGGATTTTGCTTCAGATATTCCAACAGATGCCCCAGCAACAGTAGAAATGGTTAATGCTACAAAAGATAATTTTGATGAGGATGATCTTGTCAAGTTTCAACAATTATTATTAGACGCAGAGAAGCCTCTTTACGCAGGATGTCCTGACTTCACAAAGATGTCCGCAATAGTTAAACTACTCAACTTGAAGGGTAAGTACGGATGTTCTGATAAGTTCTTTACTGAATTACTAGGATTGTTAAAGAAGATGCTGCCTGCTGGTAACGAAATGGTGGAAAAAACTTATCAAGCCAAAAAATATTTGAAATTGATGGGATCAGGATACAAAAAGATACATGTATGTATCAACAACTGCCTTCTTTACTGGAAGGGTGACAAGGATTTGACTGCGTGTCGAACTTGTGGGATATCAAGATGGAAGGTGGATAATAAGACTAAGAAAGTGTACGAAAACATTCCAGCAAAGGTAATGTGGTACTTTCCAATTATACCAAGACTGCAACGACTATTTAAGCTAGAAAGTATTTCAGAGGATTTAAGATGGCACGCGACACGGAGGATAACCGATGGTGTGTTACGTCACCCCACAGATTCAAAGGCATGGCGTACCATAGATGAAAAATTCCCTGAAATTGCTGAAGATCCAAGAAATCTATGGCTAGGAATATCGGCTGATGGGGTTGACGTCAACTCAGGAAATAGGCATCACAGTGTATGGCCAGTTTTAATGGTCATATACAACCTTCCTCCATGGTTGTGTATGAAAAGAAAGTTTATCATGATTTCGGTATTAATATCGGGATACCCGGGAAATGATATCGATGTTTTTTTAGAACCGTTTGTTGATGATCTGCAAACCTTATTCGATATAGGGGTTGATACATATGATGCATCCACAAAAGATAACTTTAATCTACGTGCCGTTGTGTTATGGACAATAAATGATTACCCTGCACTTGGTACATTATGTGGCTGCCCGTACAGTGGATTCAAAGGTTGTGTAGTATGTGGGAAAGATACAAACTGTGTTAGACTTTCTGCCTCATCCAAGCAAAGTTATGTTGGTCACAGACGATATCTACCATATGACCATCCGTTCAGAAGGCAAAGGAAGGCATTTAATGGACAACAAGAATTTCTCCCGGCTCCAAACCCAATGACCGGGGAACAAATATACAACGAGGTACAACATATTGAAAATAAGTGGGGAAAAGGAAAACGAACAAACAATAATGCATCAGAAAACCAAGAAGATACGAGAGGTAGAGGTGGGAAGATTCAAAAGCAGAAAAGAAACGTAACAGAAGTAGAGGGTAGTTCAAGCCAAGTAAACGGACAAAACGGTGCGTATTGGAAGAAATTCAACATTTGGTATCGAAAACTTAGGTATTGGAGGCATAATTCTGTTCCATATTGTATTGATTTTATGCATGTAGAAAAGAATGTTGCTGAGAGTCTCGTCGGAACTTTGCTACATGTTCCAGGAAAGACGAAAGATGGACTGAATGCTCGATTGGATCTGGCTGAGTTGGGGGTAAAACAAGAGTTGTTTGCTATGCAAGAACAAGACAAAACAACACTACCTCCAGCAGGTTACACATTAACGAATGCTGAAAAAGATATTTTTTGTGAAACTTTACACAACATCAGGGTACCACAAGGCTATTGTTCAAATTTCTCTTCTTTGGTCAGCCTAAAGGATAGGAAGCTCATTGGCCTAAAATCGCATGACTATCACATGCTAATGCAAGAGTTTCTGCCAATTGCAATACGTTCAATCATGCACCCACCCACACGATATGCTATTATCAGGTTTTGCTTTTTCTTTAAATCAATATGTTGCAAAGAAATAATATTGCAAGAACTAGATAATATGCAAGCAGAACTGGTAGTGACACTGTGCCTACTCGAGAAGTTCTTTCCTCCATCATTCTTTGATATTATGATACATTTGACTGTGCACCTAACTAGGGAGGTAAAATTATGCGGTCCCATATGCTTTCGGTGGATGTATCCATTCGAAAGATGTATGAAGGTTATTAAAGGACATGCATTGCTGAGGAGACTATTGCGGAAGAAACAATAGATTTTTTTAGCGAATATCATAAATCCATGAAAACTGTTGGTATCCCACCTGATAAACATGAAACAGATGAAAATGAGGAAGGAAAGCCATTGTCGGCCGGCAAATCAACTGAAGTTTCTGCGGAACTCTTTCAGAAAGCACATTTGTATGTAATAAATAATACAGATGAAATTGTACCGTATATCGAGTAAGTCTTACTAACACATGTCTATTTCGTTACTGAAAATTAAATGATGTATCAAATATAATAATCAAACACGTTGTTTCAGGCGACACAAGCAAGTTTTGAAAGCAGAAAACCCGGGTAAACGAATAGCATTTCTGGAGAATGAGCACAACAAATCTTTTGCCAATTGGTTACGCAAAGAAGTAATTAATCTTATGTTACTCAACATACCCTTTCTAAACCTTATTTCTCAGCTCATTTTGACCTGAAAATTGGTGTACTTATTGTTTTGAGCTAATATATACTTCTAATGAAATTCATGTTGAGAGAGAGAGTTACAAATCGACAAAGAAAGTGTATCAGAAACTGTAAGGTGGATATCCTATGGACCACGCGCCACCGTAGTGAAATACGATTCATATCACATCAATGGGTATACTTTTCGTACGAAAGATCATGAAGGCAAAGTTTACCAGAACAGTGGGGTTAATGTTGAGGCATTAGATATCCACATATCTAAAGAAGTTGCAACCACAAGAAAAGCATATTATTATGGGGTTTTACAGGAGATATGGGAACTAGATTACCGTTACATGCAAATTCCTCTTTTCAAATGTGACTGGGTTAATCACAAAGCTGGTGGTGTGAAACGCGATACTACTCTTGGGTATACATTGGTTGACCTGAATAGTTTTGGCCACAAGGTTGATCTGTTCATATTAGCCGCACAAGCACGACAAGTGTTTTATGTGAAAGACCAGGTAGATAAAAAATTGTCTGTTGTGTTTAAGACACCTCCCAAGAATTACAAAGATAAGTATGACGAAGCCGATGAGGAATTTAGTACCGTCATTCACCAGCACAATGATAACATATTGCCACGTGTGGATCGACGTGACTTGGGTAACGAATCACGAACTGACTACTATCGAACCGACTGTGGAGGTGTTGTTATACGAAAGTCCAAGTGAACCATGTTATGGTCAAGTTGTCACACTCTACCTTTATCATATTTCACTCTTTTAAAGCATATAGACATTCGATTTTTTGTACTTTTTTAAGAATTTATGTTTATAATACAAGACTTAATATTAGTTAAATCTGTTAGGTATATTTTTTTGTTTAAGGATATGTTGAAAAGAAAGAATTCTCACAGATTGGAGATGTATGGAAGCTGTGCTAGTTGATGTGCTATAGTACAGAGTTAATTCTGGTGATGTCATTTTTAAGTCTGTTTGACCATTCTTTAGTCTGGTAGTGCAAAAAATAAAAAACGATTTTTACTGTTTAAATAGTACCGTTACCTAATTTTAGATGGTCAGAAGTATTTATATGGATAATTTTTATTTTTAGAAATCATATTTATCCTTTAATTACTTTATCCTAATCTTTAAAAGTTTAATTATTTTATTTCGATTAAGTCTCCTCACCAGCACTAAACCCTAATTGCCCTGCACTACCAGTAATTCAATTAACATAAAAGATGGCACAATTAAAGTTTGTAGACAAGCACAATCAAGTGGGATTTCTGAAAAAGCCTGCTGAAAGCACAGGCTTCGAGCAGATAGTGGACTTTCTAAAGGGTAGTCATATCAGGTACGCCCTTACTCATAATCCAACTATCTACGATTCCCTAGTCAAACAGTTCTGGCAGACTGCTACTGCTAGAACTATTGCTGATGGGACACTAGAGTTAAATGCAACTATTGATACGTTAGAGTATTCAATCACTGAGGAATCAGTTAGAAGCAAGCTTCAATTGGCTGATGCCTCAGGGATTTCAATGTTGGCAAATCATGACCTCTTTCAGGGATTGGAAAAGATTGGATATCCAACTGATGGAACATTCACTTTTTGGAAGAGTCATTTTACGCCACAATGGCGTTTCCTTGTGCATCATATTTTACATTGTATGAGCTCTAAAAGTGGTGGATGGGATCAATTTGGAAGCAATATTGCTTCTGCATTGGTCTGTCTCTCCACTGGCAGACTCTTCAATTTTTCAAAAATGATTTTTGAGGCCATTGTTGCTAATTCCAAGAATAAGAAAAAGTTTTTGATGTACCCAAGATTTTTGCAAATGATCTTAAATGTTGAAACAGCAAGCAAACATCCTTACATTGCTCTCCATTTCACTAAAAAGATATTTGGTAATATGAAAAGGGGTTTTGAAGGGGCACACAAGCCACTTTTTTCTGCTATGTTGCCTTCTGTTGCTACTGACCCTGAAGGTACATCTACATCTGTTCCATCTCCTACTGCTACATCAGAAGCTCAGGCTCAACCTACATCTGAACCTGAAAAAACAGAGTTTCAACAGAGGACACCAACACCCCCACCACCTTCACCTTCAGTCCATAAGGAAGAACCACCAGTGATTCCTCAACCACAACCTCCAACACCCACTACTACAGCAGAACCCAGTTCCTTATCTATGGAAGATCTACTTCAACTGGTTCCACAACTGATTTCAAGGGTTGATGAGTTGGAGAAAAAATTGAAGAAGACCAAGAAGTCACTGGGGACTACTCGCAAAAGAGTTAAGAAATTGGAGGGGAAATTCAAACAGACGGGGATAGACATTACAGACTCAGAAGGTGAGGAATCCTCTGAGGAAACTCAAATTAGTCCTCAAGGATTGGAAGCAGCTGAAATCTTGGTTAAGAATTTAAATCACAAGAAATCCTTTAAGAAGAGACTGGATAAAGAAGCTGCAAGTTCTAGTGGAGTTGATAAGTCTGGTGACTTTACTAACGATAAGTCTGGTGGTGCTGAAATTAAATCTGCTTTTGATGAAGATTTTAATACTGGCTTTGATGCTGAAGTTAATACAAGTACTGAACATATTAATCCTGGTAGTGATCCAGGTAGTACTGGTGAGGAGTTTGTGCATAGGGAAGGCAAAGGAATAGTGCAAGAATCTTCTGAGCCAGTGAAGACCAAAAAGCAACTCGCAGAAGAGGAAGCTAGCTTTGGTGAGATTGCTAGGATTCAAGCAGAGGATGCGGCTGAAGAAGCTAAACGTGCAGAACAAATAAGGGATGATGAGCTGATTGCCAAAACTCTGCAGGAGGAACCACAATTAACTGAAGAACAAATGAAAAGGAAAGCTGAAGTTCTGGAATCTGCCAAATTCTACACTGATGAAGAATGGGATACTATAAATGCAAGATTATTAGTAAACAGAGATATCCTTCCTGATATAAACGGAGAAGACTATGCAAGTAAATTGGTTGAGATTATTAATGCGAAGAAGAGGCTTCTCAGAGAGCAGAGACAAAGAGAAAGGATGAACAGACCCATGACCAAAGCCATGTACCAGAAGTTTAGTAGGGACCTGTTTAGTGAGTTATTTGGTCCTTTCAAGTGTATATATCACAGACACACTAAAAGGGAATGATAGTCCATTTGATGGAAAAAGGGTAAAAACTACTAGACTTGGAACGTTAGAATCTTCCTTCACGACTTGGACATCCTTACCTCGGGTACCATTTGAGAAGACTACTGCCAAGTAGTTGGAATAGGAAGTACATGAGAAGGTGAAGGAAGAATTGTAAACAGAATAGGAAAAAGTGAGGAAAGAAAGGTCACCTAAAGAAGGAACAGTATAAGTTTTGACCAACGAATTGGAGTAGAAGGAGGAGAAAGAAATGTCAAAAACCGAATAGTGGTTCAAAAAGTCGAAGTCGTTGGAAAAGTCAGAGACGTTAGAACACGAAGAATCGTAGGAAACCAACTTCTAACATTGGGAAGGAAAATTTGCAACTTCGAAGGTTGAGACTTAGGTAACCTTATTTTAAAAATAAAACCATGTAATGAAAAAGTTTAAGACGAAAATCAAGTAGTAAGAAGTTAAAGGAATTGACCGAGTTGAAGGTCCATCCTAAGGGAACTGAAAACTGTATCACCTAGTATATTAGGGAAACGAGTCGAAACCAGTACCCAGACAAGTAGGAAAGAGAAA
>BPTQ01000001.1:324090364-324275470 GCA_019973895.1 Chrysanthemum seticuspe | reverse complement strand
TTTTGTTTGTACGAAACACACTGATTTACAATGTTTTACGGTGTGTTTGTATTTTAAGTTCACCGGTAACCTACTAGTTATCAGTGTGTTTTGTGTGTAAAGAAGTGAACTTTGTGGTATACCAGTGTAAATAATTGTGAAAACCGGTGAAATACTATTTAACATACACTGATTTATGGGTTTTGTTTGTAATAAACACGCTGATTTACAATCTTTTTCGGTGTGTTTGTATTTAAACTACACCGGTAACCTATTGTTTAGTATATTGTGGTGTTGCACAAGTGTTAATGTGTGTGCATATCAATGTGACTATAAAAGCCATCACCTACAAACCCACATTTTCATTAACAGCACAATAAATGCAACAAACTTGACCATATGGTGTTTAAAGTGAAGAAACGTGTATTTTTTGTGACTATTGATTATCCAATGGCCACATCAAATTTATGTTTGTGTGGCTTTTTCTAACATTTAGTCGCACAAATAATGTTTGTTTTGGGTATTTAGTCACATACAATTTATCATAAAGTGGCCAAAAGTGTTAATAAATGTGACCATATGGTGTTTCAAGTGAAGAAATGTGTGTTTTGTGTGACTATTGATCATCCAATGGCCACTTGAATTTTATGTTTGTGTGGCATTTTGTAACATTTAGTCACACAAAGCATGTTTGTTTTGGGTATTTAGTCACATACAATTACTCATAAAGTGGCTAAAAGTGTTAATAAGTGTGACCATATGGTGTTTCAAGTGAAGAAAGGTGTATTTTCTGTGACTATTGATCATCCAATGGCCACATGAATTTTATGTTTGTGTGGCCTTTTCTAACATTTAGTCACACAAAGCATGTTTGTTTTGGGTATTTAGTCACATACAATTAACCATAAAGTGGCTAAAAGTGTTAATGAGTGTGACCATATGGTGTTTAAAGTGAGGAAACGTGTATTTTGAGTGACTATTCATCATCCAATGGCCACATATTAAGTTACGTGACCATATGTACTGGATTTTGGCTACACTTGAATAATATGTGTGACAAAACGTTTAGTGTGACCATATATGGCATTTGGTCACGGTGTTAGTAGCAAATGTGACTTTATAGATTAGCTTTCGGCAAGCTAACACAAACTAAACTTTAAACACACATATTAACTTACGTGAACATATGTACTGGATTTTGGCTACACTTAACGAGTGTGTGACAAAACATTTAGTGTGACCATATATGGCTTTTGGTCACAGTGTTCAAGTGTGTGACATATATTTGTCACTGTTTATATGTATATCGTGACTAATGCTTCAACCTTACTTTTCATTTGTCACTTGTTCCAATTTCAGATGTGGCTAAAGAGTTGGCAAAACATATCAATCACCCTTAAATAATGTGTGACAAAACTTTACTCTATGATTTAGACACACAAAAAATTACTTCATGTGACTAACGCATCAAGGTTACTTGTATTTGTCACGCTTTCCAAATTCATATGTGGCTAAATGATCTGAAACAAAATCACCAGATACCTTTAGCCACACAACGTTCAATTGTGTGGCGATACAGTTCTAATGGTCACACAATTAAAATTTTCATGTGTGACTAATTAGTACATGTTGTCAATTTTCGTACCTTCAGCCACACAAATATGCGAATGTGTGGCTGTTCCATTTCGACCATGCGTGACCAAATCCTGTTTTTGTACTAGTGACAGTCAAGTCGCTAAAGAGCAACTCGCTAAGGTCCAAGTCGCTAACACCAAGTCGCTCAGAATACTAAGTACAAGTCGCTAACAAAATTGAAAGCAAGTCGCTAACTTCACCAAGTCGCTAGCCGTAGTGGAGAATCCACTAAGTTGTACTGTTTGTCGGCTTGTCTCAATAGACAAGTCGCTAGGACCAAATCGCTACCAATTAACACTACAACTCGCTACCTTTTACTGAAGCAAGTCGCTATGATGAAAAACACTACGAGAACCAAGTCGCTAGCATGAAAAACTTCAAAAACACACTTTTCAATCCAAAACAAGCTCAACCACAGTGATTCAAGCTTACCAAATCTAAACCCAAGCACTTACAATGATTCTAAACACAAAAGTACACCCAAAATTCCAACTTTAACACTGGAGATGATCCAAATGATGCAAAAACCACTAAACTTTCTCAAACTCAAAAACCATCTAAAACCACAAAAAATCCAAGGATATGTAAGAGAGATGATCAAACCATTGCTCTTGATACCAATTGTAGGATATAGGATTTCACAAACACATTAAACCATAATCATATGTGGCGTTTAACAAGGTTTAGAGAGAGAAAGTTCTAGAGAGAGATAGGGAAGAGAGTTGGGAACTATGTGAAACAAAGAAAAATGGTATTGAAGCTCCAACCCTCTACCTTGGGAGGTAGAGGGTATTTATAGTGTCTTATAAATAAACGCCACCTACGGGCTTTGGATCAGGCATACAGTGGGTAAGGACCCATCCATCCTCCACGGTGTTACTAAACAAACTACTAACTAACATAACTTGACTACGACTACGAACTTTCTATCGAATACATATACTTGAGGTGACCGACTCTTTAACGACTTAATTTTCTAATTCCTAACAAAACCTTACAATTTCTATTTCTAGAAGAATACCACAAAAATGAAACATGGAAAATTTGATCTAATAAATCCTTTTGAAGCATTTTCTTGTTCTCAAAAATTTTATTGCTACGAAACTGCCATAACACCCAAACCACTACACCTAGAATAAAATGCACAATATTCTTAGAGGCTGAATTAAGGTGTGTGTGATCAAGCCAACTGAAGACGTCATTAAGGTTGTCCGAATCTGGAAGAGGAAGATCTATCCATTTGAAGACAAGACGCCAAACTGAAGTAGTGAGATTGCATGACTAGAAAAGATGTGAAAAAATCTCAGGAGAGGTGTTGCAAAGAGGGTAGAGAAGAGAAGGAACCTCAAAACCTTTCCTGCTTAGATTCCATCGTGTAGGAATTCGATCTCTCAAGATATGCCAAATCAAAATATTAATTTTTCTAGGAATGAAACGACACCATCTTGTCTCAATCGGGAATTCTGGAAGAGAAATGGAATCAATATAAATTTGAATGTCTTCAACCGCGAAGATATTCGAATCTATTAAACTCCATTGCCATGCATCTTGACCTTCTGTAAGTTTAACATTTACTAACATAGAGATCAACAAATACGATTGATAACTGGTAACTCCTCCATGTAGATTATGCGTCTGACACCAAACCCAACCATTTTGCCACCTGTCTCGGACAAGGCAATCTTTGTTTGCTTCAAGACAAAAAAGACAAGGAAATTGGCGCTCAAGAGGAATGTCACCAAGCCATGCATCTCTCTAAAATCTAGTAGCAGAACAGTCTTTCACTTGACGTTTAATATGAGAATGAGGGATGATGCCTTTGTCATGCACGTCATTGATTGCCCACATAATCCTAGACCAAGTACCAGAACCTCCACATTGTTGAAAAATGCAGAACAGGCCATGCCTTATGAACCATGAATTTCTGAAATGACTTTGACCCAAAGAGCTTGAGGGCTATTAAAAAATCTCCATCTCCATTTTTGGAAAAGAGAAAGATTTAAAGCCTCAAGGGAACCAATACCAAGACCGCCTTTCAGCTTTGAAGCTAAAACCAAATTCCAAGAGATCCATGGAATTTTTTTGATCCCATCCGTGCAACCCCAAAAGAAATTGGACCGTAAAGATTCTAGATGCTTGTTAATATGCTTAGGCATAGGAAAAAGAGAAAGATAGTAGACTCCAAGAGAACCTAACACCGAAGTAATCAAGGTAGACCTACCACCAATAGAATGCATATTTGCTTTCCATTTCGATAATCACTTTTTGAACTTTTAGATAATAGGATTCCATTCTTTAATTCTCGACATGTTAGAACCTACCGGAAATTCCAGGTACGTAAATGGAAGCTGTTGGGGAGCACATCCAAACTTTACATTATCAAATGCATTTATCTATTAGAAAACTCATTTTGGAAAAGACAAAAAATATAGTACGGTATGTAACTTTGGATAGTACAAGCTTACACATTGTTAAAAGAGAAAATGCAAAAAAGGCCCAATTTTGCTCCCATGGTTCACATTGTAGTAAAAAAAGATTTCTGATTTTAATCTTGTGCAACCGTTAGATCGTGCGACTTTATTAAAAATTGGACAGGTGAACAGAAGATAAATGGGGTTTTTTTCTTGACTAAAGTGATGTCTATACTACATATAAAGTACATACGAGGTCTTGATTAGGTTTTATCTCAGCCAACATAAATTTATTGGTAGCCTTATTATTTTTTATTTTTTTAATTTTTTGGCTAACTATTCAATGTTTGAATGATTATGCAGGTGACTTCATTGATGAAGAAATCTATTTTAATTGTCGATCTTGCGATTTTAACCTACATTCTGCTTGTCAGGACCGAATACTATAAGATTTATGTGGTTTGGAGGTCTAGGTTGGTGGAAGAAGATGAAGATCTTCATCCTTTCTAGAGAGAGAAACTAGAGAGAGGGAGGAGAAAACACAAGGATAAGTTTATTGATAAGAACAAAACACACACACCTAATGATTCACCTTACCCCTCATGGAGAGTCATGAGGGGTATTTATAGGCTCTATCTTTGCCACTTACACGATACTAGTCCCTAAGGGCAAAGTATACTACGCATCTAGTCCATTTCACGTAAGTGACGTTATCTTTAGAAAAAGCGAGGCTAACAATCTCCCTCCAATATAGCATCACACGTGAATGGTTACAATGAGATCTATAAATACAAAACAAAGTAAATTACAATAGTAATGAACAATGTTGACTTTCTTGAAGTGCAGAGTCTCTGTAGTCTAGATACTGAGGCAAACTTGAAGTTCTCCCTTCCGATGACCTCGGCAAATGATCTTCTTGTAGCTCTGAACTTCAACTGTAACGGTCTAGTTAGGTTATTACTCCCTCCTAACTAGCGAGCCTTTTTTTTTTCTTTCTTTGCTCCCTCCTAAACCGACAACACTCTTCCAACACGTCTTTAATCTTCAGACACGCAGCGGAGAAAGTAAACTCTTGAAGCACAATGGTTGTCGTTCTGGGAACATCATAACATAACTCACTTAGTATTGCATCCAAGTTGGTAAAAAACCCCGATGTACACCACACTACTTCTCCTTCTTCAGTCTTAAGCAAAAATCCCTTCGTAATCCAATCACGGAAGATGAAATACCAACTTCTCCCTCCTGATGGTTGCGAGCTATCGGAATCATCATAATGTTGCGTACATACCGTATTACCTTCTTGATGCAATATTAACATCATAGCTTGATCAAAATTCCGTGAGAATATGTTGCAGAAATACTCTCAATAAACTTCTCTCAATCCAACCTTTTATCGAACCTCCTTTGAATTCACCGGCTAAATGTAATGACCACATATGGAGATAGCCCGGTACGACTAACTTGAAAAAGGAAGTAAGCATCCCAACTTGTGACTTGCTGCTTGTTCTAAATTTTTGAACAATCCACAACTTCGTGTGACACTGAGCACAACAACGTAACTCCTTAAAGTGATGGTTACACACTGTGAGCACTACAACGTAACTCCTTACCAGTTATAACCAGATTTTCAAATTTCAGAATGTGCCCAGACAAGTTATTTTGAGACATGCACCCAACCAACCAACGTCTCAAAAATAAAGAAGTCCACCCGTGAAATGTCACTTCAATTTCTCGTCAATAATACCGTACAAAAATTCCGTAGTCATTTTTTTCAAATTTCGCGCAAGCCGTGAATATTGTATCCCTCCATGAAATATTATACCATACCAAAATACCATTCTAAACCATATATATTAAAAGTGTATCCAAAAATTTCAAAAGATTTGGATGACAATTTTGAATGTATATATGCTTTTAAGTCCGAATACTACACAAGCTCATGAATCCAGAAACTCGGTCCACGAAGCATTAACACCACGTCAGCCCATCCATATCCGGTTAAAGGCCCACACCACGAATCCAAATCCAATAGATCAACTGGTTATAAAACTAGTTAACCTAAAAATACTTCACAACCCTAAACACTCAATATATCCGCCTACCACAAAACATTTGTCTCACCAAACGCAGTTTTTCACCAGCTCTAATCTCAGTCAGAAATAAATCCTTTCATCCTTCTACCTTCACTCATTGACCATCTCCTTTTTTTCGAAAATCATAACAAGCACACCCTTTTTATCTCTTGGATACAATGACAGCTTCAAGATCCATAAACGGGTCTCGGGTAAGATTATGATGTGTTTGTTTGAGTCTCTAACGAAACTAAGAAAAAAAAGATATAACCTCTTTGTTATATACATTCTTTAGATTCGAATAATAAAAGAAGCTTGGTCTTCTTACATGATCTATGAGGATGAGTGGTTCAAATAATCTTTAAAAGATTACAAAAAGCTTGAACCTAATCTGAGATTAGATGTGATTAAATGTTTTCATTTTTAGAATGTTTTTCGATTTCAGAGAGGAGTCTTGTTTAGGTTGTGTTGGAGAGTTAGATAAGGATTTGTTGTGATTTGGACTGATGATGTTAAATGTTACTGAGGTTGTGTGATGTTTATGGTATGTGGTGTGTTGTGGTCATGGTCGAGTCTAGTTTACGCGTATCATACTTTCTCTTTTCAGTTCTTATGCGTAAGATTCACAAATCCTTATGCGTAAAAACAGGTCTTGGTCCTTACGCGTAACTAGACTTAGTTATGCGTAAACATACGCGTAACCATATGCGTAGGCCATTTCTTAGGCGTAAGCCAAGGCTTATGTGTAAAAAAACCTTACGCGTAACTTTTCTTACGCGTAACTTCACAGCTACGCGTATCACCACTGTAGATAATCCTTATGCGTAGAAAAAGGGTTTTGACCCTTTGACTTTTTCCGGCGAGTTTTTCCGACCATGATTTTCTGTCCAGTCTTCATAATAAACCCAGAACAGGCATAAAAATGCTTCTTTTTTACTGTTAGACCATATGAAGATGAAGGTTTGACCACGTTGACTTTCACGGATATATTGGTACAAAAAATAATAGTGACCTGTTTGGACAAACTGTACCCAAGACAGATTTACATGAAGAAAGACGGGACCTTTTTTACCAAAAAAGTAAGGATACCAAAACTTGTATAAATTGTTTTACCCACATAACACGGAAAAAAAAATCCGAGCATCAAAAAAATACCAAATACAGTCTAAAACAAGTACAAAAACCCACATAAATCAATAAAACATAACCTTGGCTCGTTATACCAATTGTCAGGACCGAATACTATAAGATTTATGTGGTTTGGAGTTCTAGGTTGGTGGAAGAAGATGAAGATCTTCATCCTTTCTAGAGAGAGAAAATAGAGAGAGGGAGGAGAAAACACAAGGATAAGTTTATTGATAAGAACAAAACACACACACCTAATGATTCACCTTACCCCTCATGAAGAGTCATGAGGGGTATTTATAGGCTCTATCTTTGCCACTTACACGATACTAGTCCCTAAGGGCAAAGTATACTACGCATCTAGTCCATTTCACGTAAGTGACGTTATCTTTAGAAAAAGCGAGGCTAACAGGGACATTGTGAAATTTGTAATCCCAAGACAAATGACATTTGTCCCATCATTGACATTTGAAATTTTGAACTCATTTCATTTGAAAAATGGTCACACTCATTGGGGTCAGTCGAGGCAAAGATGATATCATCAACATAAATTTGAACGTGAATTAAATGTTTTCCTGACTTCCTGGTAAACAATGTTGGATCAACTGTTCCTTTGCTGAATCCTGTGGATAGAAGAAACTTTGATAGCGTATCATACCATGCCCTTGGAGCTTGCTTTAAACCGTATAGAGCCTTCTTCAAACGATAAACGTGAGTAGGATACTCGGGATTCACAAAGCCTTCAGGTTGGCTGACATAGACGACTTCTTTAAGATCTCCATTCAGAAATGCCGTCTTTACGTCCATCTGATAGACTACCATGTTCTTACTAGCAGCATTAGCCAAGAAGATTCTGATTGCCTTGATACGAGCAACAGGAGTAAATGATTCCTCAAAGTCAATACCCTCCTCTTGACGATATCCTTTAGCAACCAATCGAGCCTTGTTCTTTAACACATCACCATGCTCATCAAGTTTTACTTGAAGATCCATTTTAGAGCAATTATCATAGCACAATCTAGAGCAGGTACTAATTCCCATACATCAAGTCGATCCAACTCATGAATTTCTTCTTGCATGGCATTGAACCAGCTGTCTTCATCCATGGCGGTATTAACATCTTTTGGTTCGATCTTAGATAGTACAGAGTTAAAGAAGCACCATAAGGCATCTGTTGCAAGTTGTTTACGTGTGGATACTGGACGAGAGGGGTTTCCAATGATCTTGTCTAATGGATGATCGTGAGTCCATTTTCAGAGGTGTTCATGTGGTTGTAGATGAGGAACTAAAGTAGATGAATCGATTTCTCCTAATGAAGATGGTTCTGAGGATGATTCAGGAGCAAATATATTTTCAAACGGAGTATCTTCATGAGTAGCAAAGGGATTTTCTTCATTGTTGATACCAGATGCCATTCCCTGATGTACACTCGATGATTGATGATTTGTTGATGAGACAGAGTGATCAGCAGCAGGAGCTTCTTGGCTTAATGATATTGAGAGTGAAGGATCAACATCATTTACTTGGATAGAAGCATCCTCTGTTGTAGGAATTGACAGATCATTAGCACTTGACTCATACTGTTCATCAAACATAGGATCAAACAATTTTCTTAAATCATCTTCTGATGGAGGTACATATAGAGCTGCTGGGGAGGGATTTGGTACAAGGGATGAACCAATTGGACTGTTTTGAAGTGCGGGTCCAGAACTGTATTGTCCAAGAGCCGTTTGACCGGTCAGCTCATCAAACGTAACGTGAATTGTTTCCATGATATTTCGGGTTCTTTTGTTGTAGATTCGGTATCCCCTTTTGTTTGGTGCATACCCTACAAATACTCCAATGTCTGCTTTAGCTCTAAGTTTGCCTAAGTCTTGACCCTCATTAGTTGGATAACATAATGCACCAAACACACGAAGGAAATAGAGATTAGGTTTTCTGTTGTAGACAAGTTCATATGGGGTTTTTCCATGAACAGTGTGAATCAGGGAACGATTTTGTGTGTAGCATGCAGTGGCAAAAGCTTCAGCCCAGAGAAACATTGGAACCTTTGAGTAAATCAACATTGTTCTAGCGGCTTCCACAAGAGTTCGATTTCGTCTTTCAACTACACCGTTCTGTTGAGGACTTCGTAGAACACTTCTTTGATGGCTGATTCCAATGCTTTTATAAAATTCACTAAGTTGTTTGTTAACAAACTCAGTTCCATTGTCTGTTCGGATAATTCTGACTGTTTTGTTAAGTCGAACCTGCAGCTGTTTGATGAGTTTGATGATGATATCAGGAGTTTCATCATTTGTCCTTAAGAACTTGACCCAGGTGAATCTAGATTAATCATGAACCACAACTAACACATATTTCTTCCCAAAGATATTTTGCACTCTCATTGGACCACATAAATCCATGTGAATTGTATGAAGAACTTCTGTAATTGAGTTTGTAGGTTTGGGTTTATGGGCATACTTTTTGATTTTTCCCAATTGGCATGCTGAACAAAGATGATCCTTTTCATACTTTAGTCTAGGTAAACCTACAACTAAGTCCTTTCTGGAGAGGTCATTGATGGTGCCGAAGTTCAAGTGATTGAGACGACGATGCCATAACCATGACTTTGTTTTCGAAGCCTTTGACAACAAGCAAATTGGAGAAGACTTCATCATATCATCGATAGAGATGGTGTAAAGATTTGAACCACGAGTTCCTCTTAACAGTTCCTTACCATCAAGTTCTCTAACAAAATAGGTATGTTTTCTGAAGGCTACTTCTAGATCAGAATCACAGAATTGACCAACAAAGAACAGATTATGACCAAGACCTTCCACATAGTATACTCTAGAGATAACACTGTCACCAAAAACATAATCTCCATAACCCATAATTGCACCGAAATGATCATTCCCGAATCTAACTGTCCCGATGAATTTGCTCACGAAGTTCATGAGCCCTGATCGGTCTCCAGTCATATGCTTGGAACAGCCTGAGTCGAGGTACTACAGAACGATTTGAACGATCTGCAGTTGAACACAGACAAGAATGGATAACTGGATAATTGGGATCCCCATGCAAGAATGGGTTCCATTTGGTTAGTAACAGCGATTGGAACACCCACATCAGAAATGGAAAAGTTTAAATCAGAGATAGAGGCAATGGAATCATTAGTAATAGATGCAATACTGGTGTTTGTATTTGACCTATTCAAAGTATGTTCACTTCTTAAAGGGATAGTTCTTCCAGTAGGCATCCATTTTCTAGTGGGCATTGTCTTAGCATATTGAGGACATGACTGATTAGCCTTTTGACCAAAAGGTATCCATCTATATCCTATCTTACTGAAGGTTCTTCCAGTGGGTTTCCACTGTTTTTTAGGTTTCTTTCGTTTTTTTACTTTTAGCCTTCTTAGCATGGTTTTTAGCATTAACACTTTTCACAGGACAATTGACAGCATTAGGCAAAACATTCATACCACATTCATGATTAGTAACAGAATTCAAGCAAACATCATTACAAGGTTTTCAAATAGTATCAGAATTCGAATTAATTACAGTACGCCTAAGGCTAATACTAGAATCAACACGATTCGTTTTATTCGGCTCAAACATAAAGTTCCTAGGTTGTTCTTCTACTCTTTTCAAGTGCACATTCTTAGCTTGCGAGGTCCTATCATTCCTTGTATTGTCTTGAGACTTTGACCTGCTTCCTTTAATGTCACTGATTACTCCTGTAGAGGGAATGGGAACATTAGTTGGTTTTACTACTCTTTGCTTCACCTGTTTAGATGTGCTGGGATTTGAACTACATGCAGGCACACTAAGGTTCACTTTCTTATCACTAGAATTACTAGGATTTGAACTTCTAGAAGGCACACTAGAGTTTGCTTTCTTAGCATTCACAGATCTGGAATATGAACTACTTGACGGCACACTAAGGTTCACATTCAACACATTTGGCATCGAATGAATATCATACTTGGCACTAGGCATAGAGCATGGAATCAAAGGATTAACTCTCTCACCTAATAACTTTGGGCATATTGTGATTAGGCATTCTAGAATTTCTTGAGATCGTTTGGCATATAAACATGCATGCCTAATTGCATTGTCACGTGGTTTCTCTAACTTATCCTCTTCAACAATCTCACGTAGACATTCTAGACAATCCTTAAGGGATGAGAAGTATGTTCGAATAGCAAGTTTGTTATTCCTGAGATGAGGAGGGACATATTTCACAGACAAAGCATATTTTTTATACATAGGTACCTTTGGTCCATCATTCTCCCCATTGGTCATTGGAATTTTCCCTTTTACCTGGATCTTCAGATTCTCAATTTCCTTTTGCAATGAAGCAATTTGTTCATTATTTTTGTCACGAGTGACCTTTATTGATTCAAATAACTCATTGAAATGACATTTAACCTTTTCATTTTCTTCTAGAAAACTTTCGTTTTCTTGTTGTAATGTGTTTACTAAGTTTTGAAGATGAAACGTTTGGGAATTCTGAGAATCTAAAAGAGGAGGCATTTGGGAGCCAGTCACATTGTTCTTTTCACCCTTCAATTGAGAAATTTGGGCTTTCAACTTTCTGATCGTGTTACAATGAGCCTGAATCTGTTCATCTCGTTTGTTTATTTGAAAAACTGCATCAAACTCTAGAGCATCTGAGGATGTCTTGATATTTGAAGTTTTTACATTTTCTTTAAGATGTTGATATTTTAGTTGTAAATTAAAATGCTCAACCTCTAGCTTAGAAAAATGTTTAACAAAATTGTCGTGATCATCCAGTTCAATTTTCTCAATTAGTTTAGAATTAGTCTTTTCAAGGTCAATGACACGATCATGGGAGACTTTCAGAGCAACAGATAATTCATGAAATTGAGAAGCATTAATGGAACAATTTGTAGCAGTGAAAAACACATCTTGAGCGATACATACAGAAATCATATTCTCATTCAGTGTATGCAAGTTCTTCCTCTCAATCTCATTATATTTTAATGCTCGCTCATAATCACTAACCTCAACCATCATTGCATCAAATTCCTTTTCCATTTCTTTAATGTCTGAATTCATTTCCTTTTTAAGACTCTCAAAATGATCTTTTAGTTGTTTAAAGAAAGGCATGACTTCAGTTAAATAACATTCTTTAGTTTGCTCAAAACCCCTTTCTCCTTTAGTTATACCAGTGGGTGTGATCCTTTTCTTGCAAGTTTTCTCAAAATCAACAAATAATTGAAAGATAACATATTGAATGATTAAGGTCTTGCTTTTGGTGGCAATTGTTCTAGGAACTAGATGCATTGGTGTATTAGGAGGATACACATTCGCTCTAGGAATTTTCCTAAGGGGAGGGTTGGTTTCAACAATATTTTCAGCTTTTTGCTTATCTAAGTCCATTTTCCAGAAAACTTGTTCGGGAGTTAACAATGTCTGAGGCTTAAACTTGTTTAAGGCAATCCAATTCTCCTTTTTGTAATCATGGGTGTGATAATTACTTTCTTTTCTTTACATTTTGGATCATCTAGTTTCTTGTTCATCTTTTCCCTAGTGACTTCATATGATTTCTTTTCTTCCTCTGAGCACTCAACGCAACTAGGTTTTTGTCTAGGTTTAAGGATTTCATTAGGATTAGGTTCCTCAACAAGGGCAATGCTATGCTTGTCGCTTAAGACTCTATGCTTAGTGATCATGTGAGCAGTTTGAATGGTGTTCCCTTGTATGTACAACTTGTTTTCAAGTTTGTTTTTCAAAGTTTTCAGATTAAAAAAATCTTTCAAGAGTTTCGATTCCTTAGCATTAAATTTTTGCTTAAGCATTTTCACATTTTCTTGAAGTTCTTGTTTTTGTTTAGTAGTTTTAGAAAGCTTTTCTTGCATGGAATTTAACTCTTGTTTTAACACTTCTTCTCTAAAATTACTTTTTCTAATGATTGTACGCACTTGGTCATCCATTTCCTGCTCACGAGTGGTCAACTCAAACTTAGCTCGTTGTTTATAAATGGCAACCCGTTCTTTAAAGGCATTCAGTTCAGAGACAATAGAATCATCAGGGGTACATACAGTGAATTCATCAACGACATAGTCATCATTGACTGCAGAAGATGCATTACTTGGTACAATCTTAGTTTCACTTTGTTTCACATATTGATCGTATGGGACAACATTACTATTACCCATATTATCAATATCTGAGTCATAAGTCTCAATAGATTGTACTTCATTATGCATCTTTCGCTCATCAATATCATCATATAGTTTTAATACCTCTGAGATGATTTTGTCTTTGGATCGTCCAGTTTGTGGTGAAAAAGAGACCTTAGGAGAGACCATTGGAGAAATACTAGCCATGAAAATTGTTTCTGCAGAAGGTCCATCATCAACATCAGAATCGTATGCATCACAATCAACTACTTGAAAGGCATTCTGATGATTATGACCTATCTCTTGAATCGGCTGTTCATCAACATCAGCATCATAGGTTTTGGCATTTCCTTCAGCAAGAAATAGTAACTCCTCTTCATCCAAAGCTGCTCCATTGTCTTGAGCTTGTACTAGCAGCATCTTATCCCTGAAGTACTCAACATTCTGTGGATGTTTTGGAGATGTGTAGTTCCTTGAAATGTGTCCCTCACCACCACAATTATAGCATTTGATCGGCTTAGCTTGACCTTGATTTCCATTCCTTCCCCGATTCTGATTTGCAACATAACCTCTACCAGCTCCACCTCTTCCCTGATCATACTGTCTTTCCTGAACTGGCTACACTACAATCTTCCCATCTCTGATAGTAGCTTGATTGTGTGGGTCAGATGCTGTTCTGAGGTTGTTGTTGGTTTGTAGGAGAGAATTCATGTTTTCACTTATCATAAGTGCCAGTTGATTGATGAAGTTTCCTATGCCTGCATCAGCATCAGCTTGTTTGAACATTGGATCAGGAATGAGTTTATGATTACCATTACCCATAGGTACAACTTGAGAAGCTTTGTTGGTAATCCCAATATTTGAGTAAAAGGCAGTTGAATCATTTGTTGAGGTTGTTTCTCCCTAAGCTTTGAACTGATCAAGAATCCTCTTTTCAAATATGGCATGTCTCTCATTTTGAAGAAGGAAGGCATAGAGTTGCTCATAATTCGTATCATTCAATCCTTTAGTGAGCTTCACAGAAGTGACAAATTTGTGCCATTCGGGATTCATGTTGTTTACAAACTTTGAGTTCAGCTGAATGTTAGGCATAGTCATTCTGATGTTCCTCATGTCATTCACCAGCTTATGAAATCTCACATAGTACTCATAGACACTGTCATCTGGTTTCATCTTGAAGTGCTCAAATTCATCATACAGCTGTGATTCTCGGTCTTCAACAGTTAGCTCAGAACCAGAGAGAAGCATCTTGACATTATCCCATACATCTTTTGCCTCGGTGTTGTGATTGATAAGCTTGTAGATGTCTTTTGGTAGGCCTTGCAGTATAATGTTAGAAGCTCGGATATCTGCATCGAATCTCTTTTTCTCCTTATCATCGAGCTCATCATACATCTTTGGTCTATCCATTCCGTAAATCAAAGTTCCATCTTCACCAGTATCAAGTACATCTCTAGTAGTCTCAACCCGGTAAGGTCCATCATCAATGGATTTGAGAATGTTAACCCCATTTTTTTTCCAAGACAGTACAATCTGATTCGTTGAGCCCAAGAGTCATAGTCAGTTATGTCAAGCATGGGTGGATGAGTATCTGAGCCAACAGCTTGAACATCGTCGGCAACAGTGGAGATGATAGTAGGAACGTCGGTAGACATGTTAATAGATTACACGGGATTTTATAACTCTATGATTAAACCGGGAAATAGATTCTTTCACGGGATTTTACTAAATCAAGAGAAAGCCGTATTAAAAATCACCCAAGTCACTAGAAAATCTTGAACCAAGTCGCTAACTACTAAATCGCTATAATCCCAAGTCGCTAGTACACAATCAAGTCGCTATATAAACAACTCGCTAAGATTCAAGTCTCTAGGAAAATTTTGACAGCAATTCTCTAAATTCCAAGTCGCTAATATGTCAAGTCGCTAAATAGCAACTCGCTATGCACCAAATCGCTAACACCAAGTCGCTAACAAACAAAAGTACAAGTCGCTAACTTCCTCCAAGTCGCTACCCGTAGTGGAGAATCCACTAAGTGTAGTGTTTGTCGGCTTGTCTCACTAGAAAAGTCGCTAAGCCTAAACCGCTAGCAACTCAAACTGCAACTCGCTACCAAATTGTAAACAAAGTCGCTAACAAGAAAAACACACCGTGGGTCAAGTCGCTAGCTAGAAAAACTCACAAAAATCACTTTTCAATCCAAAAACAACCCAAGCATGATGATTCAAGCTTACCAAATCCAAACCTAAACACTTGTGACGATTCTAAACACAAAAGTACTAACAAAATCCAAGCTTTAACACAAGAAATCGACCAAATGATGTAAAAACCACTAAACTTTTTCAAACTCAAAAACCACCTAAAAACCACTAGAAATCCAAAGATATGTAAGAGATGATCTAAACATGGCTCTTGATACCAATTGTAGGATATTGGATTTTACATACATATCAAACCATAACTCAAAGTGGGCGTATAAAGATGAGATCTAGAGAGAGAAAGTTAGAGGTTTAGGGAACTTTAGTGAGAGAAAGAAAATTTTTATTATGAGCTCCAACTCCTTACCTTGGAAGGTAGAGAGTATTTATAGTCTTACAATAAAACGCCACACAACGGGCTGTGGATCAGGCATACATTGGGTAAAGACCCGTCCGTCCTCCACGGTGTTACTTAACTAAATACTACTTAACTTAAAAGAACTACGACTACGAGCTTTCTATCGATTACATATACTTGAGGTGACCAACTCTTTAATACCTGGAATTTCTAATTCCTAACAAGCATCATCCATGATGCTTTCTTCCTCTACCGAGTGAAACGAAGCCTCATATAAATTTAGCATGCCAATGATATCTCCTTTGAAATTTCCATTATCATCTATAACGTCCTTGAATATGTCTACATTGAACAATCAAATATTTGTTAGGGTTACGATATCGTTAATTTGGTTTACAGAATAAGAACATATAGACACTTACAAATTACATTTTAATAAAGTATAAGTTCAAATAACTTGAGGGATATGATATCCATGTTGTCTCAGTAGTCTAAAACCAAAGGATCTAAGATTTAAATCCATGTTAGCCGACTTTTCATGATTTTCATAAAAGTTGGAGTGTATATAATCTAAGACATTGCTTATTTCATTCGTAAAATGATATGATAAACCAAGTCTTTGCAAATCATCAATCAATGTAAGCATACTCAATGGACTTTTAACCACTCCATTCTCTTTAGAAATCATGGTCCTCACTACTTCTTTTAGAGCATGCGATACTTCCTTGTACTTATCTCCCTACATACACCAAAAATCATGCATGTTATGAATATTGTTTACTTCGTATGGTTCTCTATATTGTTGGTTACAAGAAGGAAAGGAGTTGGGATTATTGATGAAGCCTTGAAAATAAAATTACTAGAATGTTAAAATGCATACTTTGTATTTGCTAGAAAGCGACTGAACAAAATCATAGGACCACAAAGATGGCGCATAATTTGCTGATCTTCTCGTAGGAGTTTCGGCCGTGGAGATGTCTTCTAGTTTGGATCTTGGTGAAAAAAATCCTTTGTTATAAGTAATAATACTTCTTTTACCGACCGAACTATTGCAAAGAAGAAATGGAGATGAATGTGTCCACAACGAAGCCATTACTAACAAAGATTGCATACACTGTATATAGTTCTATTTGTGTTTGTTTGGGGATGGTTTTGGTGTTGTATATATATACATAGTATATGAGGGCCATTTGTGTAAACTAATTTGTATGAGGGATATGTGTAACAAATATGCATATGCTTGTTTTCAACTAAAACATGCACCACAATTCTAACTTGTCGGTAGTTAGGCCTTATAATGAAAACTTTCATGTCTCCATAAAAGAAGCTACTCATATTTGACAATAACAAGATTTATATCGCCTACACTTTGTGTCAGGACATACTTTTTTGTAAAACTTATTTATTTCCACTACAACAAATTTATACCTTCTTAAAATTTGTTACCGGAAAATGGCCAATAAAGAGTTCCTATTGTGGAAAAACAACTAATACATCGTCTGTGTTAATCTTACTTTATATCAATTGTCAAAGTCGCTTTTAATAATGAGTAGTACAACTAAAACACCATTTTAAAAACCGTGTTTCCTATTGTGTTTTTAAATCAACATTTTATTTTTTACTATTCATTACAAAAAATGAGTTTGACAATTGATATAAAGGAAGATTAATACCAATAGGGAATTTGCGGGATGACTCGATGACAAAGATTTGTACTAGCGAACAGTTTTCTATGATTTCATGTTTTTTGAAATTATAATTTTATGAATAAAGATTCCATGCTTTTGGTAATAATTCATGATATTTTTCAGCCGAAAAATTATTAGACAATAATAATTCTAAATATTTCATAAGAGACAAAACATAACTTTGGAGATGCGTATTTTATAACACTATAACAAATTACACATTTTTTTCTATACACTTCTAAATATTGTGTAAAGATTTTTGAATTTGTTAAAACTTACAAATGTGTAAAAACAAGCAACATCGGTGTCGCACGCTATTGTGATTTGGGTCGTAAAGTAAATGCTTTTTTGTTTGAAATGCAACGTTGCTAGCTATTTGGGAAACATAAACTATAATTCTATTAATCCCCGAGTCATCCCATTTAACATCAATTTTAGTTAAAACTAAAAAAGCGGGAAATATAATTTTAGTAAATTCAAACAAATGACCTCCTGTTTGATTATAAAATAATATTAGCAGGGTACCAGCGCGTTGCGGCGGCGGATACCCTGTGACGATTAACTGAATAAATAGATCCCGATGAGTCCTGGTTTATCCGTTTGTATCAGTTCCAACGGGTCCTTTCCGGTTCATTTTCAGATGGCTTTTATTAGCTAGCCGAACTGGTGGCGACTGCGGTTACCGGTTGTACCCGTTGGTCCGGTCCGGTTTTCAAAACTATATATATATCATCAACTTGTTAGCCTGTATGAAGCTTTCTGTCTTTTTTTAGTTTGTACAAAGTGTATAATAACATGTGCTTTTCATTTTAGGGGTGTTTTAAACATAATATTAATTAGTGTGTTTAATTAGTTTATACTTTGTATTATTTTATAATTTGAATAGATTGTGCATTGTAAAAATATTATTGTACTTTTTAGTAAGAGAGTGTTTTAATTGTTTGTATTTAATTTGGTATATATATGCTTTTATTTGGTTGTACAATGTGAATATATCATTGTACTTTCAAGTAATGGCGTATTTTAATACGAGTATTAATTATTTCTTAATTTAATGTTTTAAAGATATTTAATGTATTAAAATTATGTTTAATTTACTTGTACACTTTAGTTTGTTAGTTCTATTGCTTAATTTTAAGGCATTAAATGTCCAATTGTGTTTAAATTACTTATACTTTTAGCAATAAAATTCGTAATACTAAATTTTAAGGAATTTAATGCCCAAAACTGTTTTTAAGTTTTATAAGATAGTATGATAACAATCATCAACAATACTCACATACTTTTAAATAAAAATGTGTCATCTTTAAATTGCAACATTTCAAAAACGCACAAAAGTTTCTAAAAATTTATAATGGCCATGATTAATTATGGTCCACATGTTAACGATTATTTTGATTCGATTTTTATAGAGTTTATTTGATGACTCGATGTCCTTGTAATTGATTCATAGAAGACTTATTTTTCAAAGTTATTGAACGTAATTTCAATACTAAGTTTTAGCGCTTCAAATTTCAAGCTATATTTTACTCTTTATCTCTCTTAACTATCATCATGTATAACATCTTTAATCACCAACCTCGACCTCCCGAACCACATAAATCATTCTAACTTTATGATTGAGATGAAGGTGTTTGATGATATGGGATGGAGATTGAGATGAATCTATGGTGAGCTGAGATGGAGATTGAGATGAAGGTGTTTGATGATATGGGAGAGAAATTGATGGTGTGGTGGTGGTTATCATAAGGTGTGTGTAATATTAGGTTATCCCAAATGATTGTTATTAGGGTATACGGGTATTATGTATTATGTGGGAAAGGGTGTTGGTTTGTCTTATCAAATTTGGGATCCAAATATAAATCACAAATGATTCATTATTGGGCTGAACGATTTAGTGGGCCAGAATTTGATAATGTCGTTTGGACAGATATAATGGAAATGAAAAGAATTTTTGGGCTATCAACTTTGGAATTTCAACAAATGTTATCTGAATTAGTTGAATACAAAAGTTTTTAAATTTAGCATTAAGTGGTATAAATAGTGGTATTTTGGAAGTATACACGTGGATACTTATTTCAAGGCTAGAAAAGTTATTAATGTAACAAAATTACTATGGAGTTTTTGTACGGTATTGCTTTTCTGGAATTAAAGTGACGTTGCAAGGGTGTACTTATTTTTCTTTCAAATGTTAGTTGGTTGGTTTCATGTTTCAAGTAACTTGTATGGCCAATTTTTCATAGTTATTAAGACTTGACTATCTGCTTAACACTGATGTAAGGAGTTACGTTGTAGTGCTCATTGTTGGAAAATTTAGTGCACTTGTGGGATTAGTTCACACCTTGTAATGGGTCCGGAGGTTCGGAGTTTACACCCATAAGGTCCTTGAAAACCCTAACTCTACAGTGGTAAGGTTCAGAATATTCTTCTGTTGGCAGAGTTAATACTGCTAATACTAATGTTACTATTGTTAGGAAGAGTTAATACTGCTAGTTCTAACATTACTACTGTTGGTAAAGTTAATACTGCTAGTACTACTGTCAGGCAGAGTTAATACTGCTAGTATTAACATTACTATTGTTGTCAATTATAACTGCTTAGTGACCATATTTAATTTATCGTGTAACCACTATTAGCTATAATGGGGATAATTATGAGGCGATTAATGGGCAGATTAATCCTCATTATTCCATTTGACTGGCTATGAGTATTTTCCTTTAAATAGGAAATCAAATTATGCATGAAGGACACACAAAAAACATAAACACTTGGATGAAAAAGGGTTATTGATTTGTGCCTAAATCATTAACATACATTTAGTCTTATCCCAATTAGATATTCAGGCTACCCAGGCATTAGGGTCGAATAGTTACTTTGAAAAGTGATAACACGATTCCAAGTGATGTCCGGTAACCATTCATTGGTTATTAGTTAGGCTATTTATTATCTTCACCCTGCTCTAGGCTCATAACAACCAACAATCAAAGTAAACTATTGCTGCTATGAAGCATATGGCTTCTAACTACTCCAAACTGGATAAGTTTGAAGGGGTGGGTTTTAGAAGATGGCAAAAGAATATGCATTTCCTATTGTCAAGCATGAGTGTTGTGTTAGTTCTAAGCACACCATTTCCAGATTATGGGGATGATGCTACTGTGGAACAGATCAGGAAGAGGAGCAAACGGGAGAATGATGATTAAATTTGCTGAGGTTTAATCCTCAATGGTATGTCTGATTCTCTCTTTGATATTTATCAAAATTTTGAATCTTCTAAATAACTATGGGATTCCTTGGATGCCAAATATATGGCTGAGGATGCATCAAGTAAGAAGTTCCTTGTACGTAATTTCGCAAATTACAAAATGACTGATTCAAGAACAGTTATGGAACAATACAATAAACTTCTTGGTATACTTGGACGGTTTACACAACAAAAAATGAACATGGATGAGGATTTTTTAGTCTCTTGTATCATTAACAAACTCCCTCCTACTTGGAAAGATTTCAAGCATACCTTGAAACATAAGAAGGAGGAGTTATCTCTTGTTGAGTTGGGCAGCCATCTATGCATTGAGGATTGATGCGTAGGTTCGGGGTTCAAAGACTTCCTTTTTAACGAGCAAGCTTTACAACCCACTAGGAAGTGTACCTAATCGTTGCAGTGTAGTATGGGTAAGCCTAGGGGGTTGATCGTTATCTAGGAGAATAGAGATGCTAGTAGAGATGCATGACTAGAATGTGAGTTTGAGGGTGATTCTTTTTAGCTTTTTATATTTTTAAGGAAAGCAAGTAAAATATCGGGGTATAGGAGTGAGGGGTGGTACTTCTACCAATTTTAACTACTTACTAATAAAAACAAAAAAAAATTGTACTAATGAAAAGGAAGAGATAAGCTATGGATTGTATGGTGTGTTCTGATGATAATTAAAAGCGTGTTTACTTTGATGTTCTTACTCCCTAGTTATATCTTATTGGTCAGTTGAATTGTCACATCCTCAAAACATGAGTTACTGTGATATGTAAATGAATACACGAGATTGTACATATAAAAATAACTCATGTTATTCCTATTTACGATATTAAGTAAAGATGTCTGAAAAAGTAATTTTTTTACTATCCACGTTCAATACTAACTTATCTTATTCCTCTTTATAAGTTTAATCCGCGGTTAGACTAGTTTAAAATATTAAATACGGCTAAAATTATTATCAACAAGAGTATAAATATAAAAAGGAATGTATGGCCCCTCGTGTTATTGTGAGATGAAAATAAATACACGAGGTTGTATCTATAACAAAAACTCATGTAATTCCTCTTAAATTTAACTAAGAATATTCGAAAAGTAATTTTTTCAAATGCCATAATGTGCTTTTATACATGTAAAATGTCTAAAACATAATATCAATATTTAAATTTAAACGACCTCAACCTCAATCGGCGTCTTAAATAAAGTTAAAATCATTCAAAGTACAAAATATTAAATGATATTAATACATAATAAAAATTTTATGTAAAACCCCGCGCGTGCACATATATTATAACTATTTAAGTATAAATATTTTACACAATGTTACAGAAAAATTATTTTCTTACAACTTCGTGTATGCACAAATTAAAAACTAGTTCCGTATTAGAATAACGAACCCTATGGAGTTCCATTTTTTTTGGGTTGAATATTCCTTATCTTCTTTGCATGAGCAAATAATTTATTTTGTTAGTAAAAAAAAAAAAACCTTTTTTTTAACAATTATCTTATAATATAGACCTCATAAAATCGTCTCACATACCATAAACATGACTTAAAGCATAACCATTTGGTTTAAAAATTTCTCACACAACATGTGGTTTAATGATGCCTAAAAGAATCTATTACCAGAAATTGTTTCTTATGTATCGCTATATCATTCGTCATCTTATGATATTACCCAATATCTCTATATACTATTAGAAAATGTAATTAACTTTTACAAAAACAAAATCAATTTTGGCCCCCATGTTATCGATCATTTTGATTCGATTTTGTAACATATTGGATTTCATAAACACATCAAACCATGACAAGTATGGGGCGTATGAATATATGATTTTAGAGAGAGAAAGTGGAGTGTTCTAGAGAGATAAAACAAATGGAAGGTTAGATTACTCAATGAACATCCAACCCTCTCCCTTGTGGGGAGAGGGCTATTTATACATAGTATTACGCCCTCCTTCGGGCTGTGGATCAGGCATACAATGGGTAAAGACCCGTCCTTCCTCCACGGTGATGCACTAGACTAAACTACGCTAATAACTAGCTAATAAATAACGTAATAAACGATATGTCTACGAGCTAACTTATGTTAGATTATATTTTGGGTGAGCGATACTTCACTATGGAATTTTCAATTCCTAACAATCTCCCCCTAAGGGAGGTCACCCCATGATTTACATTTTGCATCCTAGCATTCTAATTAATCTTCAGTCTTGAGCTCGTAGACTTCAATTCATCAAAATATTCAATCTTTGTGTTTTTGTGGTGATTTCTTCATAGTCCAACTACTTTGTACATTCAGTGGAGGTTATAGAGCTGATCCACATATTTATGACCATCGAGCTTTATTTCAGATCATCAGCCGCAGTTGATCTCAGCATCACCCTTTGTTATGTTACCTTAATGTGGTGTTGTGACAAATGGACCGACATGCTCACATTCTGGATCATGAAGTCTTCTTATCAGAGTAGCGGAAGCTTTAGTTGATTCATGATATTTGCAGCAGCGTAGAAGAAGCATGGAGTGTAAATATCAGAGTCGTTGATGCACTTATCATGATTTCAAAGTGAATGTGTTGTGTGAGCATGCGGCTATGGATTGACCTTTCAATTTCGATCAGCTACAAACGTTGGGTGTACCTGCATACAACAGTTAGCAATAAAGCGCACGAAAAGTGTCTTTGATCACTTTCGTTGAATTGAGGTACAAGGCCCACGGTTCCCCGTTGATTAGTACAAGTACTGCCTGTGATCAGGTATAATTCCAAAGAATCTCCTTGACAGGGTTTCACTGTTGCTCTAGCCGTTCTCAAACCGAAACGTCTCAAAGAAGACAACACAGAGTGACTGAATCAGCGAATTGGGATTCACTGATTGATGAAAAGAGATTTGAAAAACAATCGTGTACTGCTCAATATAAAGTGTTTTTGCAATACAACGAAGGTTTTAAGGAAAATTGATGCAGGTTTTACTGACCATGTCTTAATATTTATAGTGTCTCGCTATACCTATGGTCTACCCTAATGCACTAACGGGCATCGGTCGTGTGTAGTGTGGTAAATGGTAAAGCCGAGGTCGTCCCAAGAGCTATGTGTGTTGGATACTTACTAAGTCTAATTGTCACAGAATATTAATGGTTTGATAGGGTTTTAATTAATTAAACTACTAATGCAGAATATAAAAGAAAATAAATGGTAGAAGGTAAATCAATAGAGGAATAGTGGTGCTAACCTAGTTAATCCTGCTAACTAGTTATGTCTATGTCTACCTACTTCCAATTACTTCAGGTGGGTTCAAATTCGAGAGGATAGCATTTGGTCAATTCGCCCTAACCTATCAGCAAAGATGCCACCATAGGAGAAATCAGGCGCACCGTCATAAGTCCTGTTGTTCTAGTCCCCTAAGCCGAGTCATTAAGTACCGCTACATGCTAGATTCTAAATGGTGAGTGCCCGGCCGTTAGGAACTTAGACACTACACCCCCAATTCTTAAGTTCATCCAAACGATAGGTGATCAGTTGGTTAAATCACACAAGTAGAAAGGGTCTTCAGTTGGTCATATCTTACCCTTCCCGTCTCAGTCTGCTTACCTAGGGTCAGTTGGTCATATCTCCTAGGCAATTGGCCTCTATCGGCATTCAAAACTACCGAACCTGGGGTGACTACCAAAGAACTATGCATGCATACACTTAGAAATAATTGTACGGAAGTAAAGGTAAACGCAAACAAAACAATTAAGGAATCATAAATAGGCTAGCACCAAAGGGTGCTTAGCCGCTCATATTAATCAAGCACATCAATTCAATATTCAAAGGTACGAAATACATGAATTGAAAGTAAAAGAAGTAATAAACGCTAAAGCTTATCGTAATGGTGTGACTTCTCCCTTGGAAACAACTCCGTATGCTTCCCTAGACCTCCCTTGAGCTTTTTCCCACGTTCTTAGAGTGTTGTCTGTGGACTGGGATGCTTTGAAATGCTGGAATTCGTGGGGTATTTATAGGCCAGGTCTGGGTTACGGTGTAACCAATAGATGAGTTACACCGTAACCTTCTATTTCTCCGTAAATGCACTAGATCAGCTCGTTACGGCGTAACCTTATAAGTGGTTACGCCGTAGTCTTCAATAAACTCGGTTATGTCATAAGTGATGCAGTAGTTACGGCGTAAGTATCAACGGCGTGGAACCTCTTTTGACCTTATGGAGTTACGTCGTAACCTTTGTGAAGAGTTACGCCGTAACCTCTTGATAAGTTGGACTTCTGGGTCATGCAATAGTTACGGCGTAATGTGAGAGACGAGTTACGCCGTAACTTCTTCAAAATAAGCATACTGTGATAAATGTTTAGTAACGTTTCCATTTCCGCGTCTCTTTAGCTCCAATGCTCGCAATTTACCTAAAAGTGTAAAACAATGGAAAACAAGCGTAAATCCATATAAATGATATAAATAACGAGCATTAACTGGGGAAATTGACACTAAATATTCAAGACTATTTGATGTTATCAAATATCCCCCCACTTGAACTCTATTTGCCCTCAACTAGACCTTATTAGATAGATTCCTAAAAAGATATCTCCCAAAACCTGGAAAATATGAGTTTACAAATCCCTTATGCTAGAATAAAACAAAGCCAAACACCTCACGAAAGGGGAACAAACACTCAAATCTCTCAACTATTCTAAGTGTCAATTTCGGGGTGATCACTCAATCGCACAGTCATAGCATGTATTCTATCTTAAGCTTGGCGGTTACACAAATCTCCACCACTAGAGTTAAGGGATAAACAATTCTCGAAGGAAATATGGGTAAACACGACAAAGGTTAAGGGGTGACTCGTCATTACTAACATGTCACGGCGAAGTGGACAAAATCAATGATACATGACCAATTCCATGGCCAAGACACCAAGATTGCTCGTTGCATCACCTAGACACGCTTCATGACTAAAGGGTAGGATAAGACATGGGATATATAATTGGTGTAAAATGAAAAACAAGCAGGTAGTCTATATCTATAACTAAGTCATCAACACTTACCGCCCGCCCAAAGTTCAAGCTTAGAAGTCTAGAGACCGGATCATGAAATGCAAGGTAGATGTGTCATTAGAGGACGTCGTGATGGGCACATTACCTTTTCTTCTTCAGTTGGTATAACTCCAACTCCAATCTTCCAATGTGACCGAGGTGGCCTTCCTCGATACTGAACAATAAAGCTCATACTATAATGCTTATAACATCGAACTTTACAAAATCATAACTCAATCACCTTTTTTTTTTTTTTTTTTTTTTTTTTTGAACATAACATGATAACATAACATTCCCCCACTTGAGATGAACAATAGGAATTCGGGGGGTCTTTAATGATCTTCATAATTGTTGTCGATGAAAGCATGATTTCCAAACCTTTCCACTTGAACCTTGAACTTAGGCAAATGATGACTTCCCAATTACAAATAAAGACTACATGGTAGGCTAAGGTGTAAGGGTGTAACGAAACAATATATTGGGGGTGGCAAAATGAAAGGAATGGCTCAAAAGGGTGTATCTAGGGGTATCTTGCACTAAAGGGGAGTGCAACAAAAGGGTTTCACATGGGGGTCGAAAAGTCGAGGTAACTAATCAATAGACTCACAATGGTAGGCTGTTTGAGTGATAATCCTATAATACTGCCTTCTAAAACTAAAAAGTCCAAATATATCGAGCTAACTCAACATACGTCGTCTATGGTCTCGAAATGATGCAAAGGCCAAGTTCT
Source organism: Chrysanthemum seticuspe (assembly GCA_019973895.1). Taxonomy (NCBI): domain Eukaryota; kingdom Viridiplantae; phylum Streptophyta; class Magnoliopsida; order Asterales; family Asteraceae; genus Chrysanthemum; species Chrysanthemum seticuspe. The sequence continues at coordinate 324,248,869 of BPTQ01000001.1, read as the reverse complement.
AAAGTTTACAATCTACCGGCACACTCATAATTTGGTAGATTTGGGGTAAAATATTGGAAATGGATAAGGCTAATCTCACCAAGTAATATCAAGGGTTGTATGTGCTCGGCTAAGGTCTAAACTAGTTAGGTTCGGAAAAACATGTCAAAATTTTAAAAATGGCATAATTTTTCAAAATAAACTAGAAAACTGAGGGTGAAATAAAGTTCAAGAGATAATTCTAGTCCCGTCCCCCCACTTGAATTGTACAAAGTCCCTTTTGTACTAGGCATTAGAATGAAGGTGAAGAGAAAGGTAGAATTAGAGCGAGAACTTCCCTGAAATTTGCTCCAAAAAGAAGAAGGCCCACGAGAAAGGATCATTCCTTCGTTTAAGCGTCATGAACAAACTTCAATCCCTGAAATCACAATACCGACAAGCATAATTCTAAAAAGAAAAAAATAAAATAAAAAACAAACCTAACTCACTTTCGTAGGAATCACGGTTGCATTTAGCGAATGCAATAAGCCTTTTAAACCACTTGGTGTCCCAAGTGGACGAGTGAAGTCTCGCGAGGGTTTACAGGGAACACACCCACAAAGTTGATTTAAAAACTAATACAAGGTTACTGTGTTTTAAAATGAAAGAATTAAAGCAGAGGAGAGCCACGTCGTAACTCCTATCATAGAGTTACGCCGTAACTGGCAAAACCTGGTATGAGCTGTGAAGCGAATAGTTACGGCGTAACCACTGAGATGGTATTACACCGTAATTGGTAATGCGTCAAGAATTCTAATGCTAAAATGTTGGTTACGGCGTAATCACCAAGATGAGTTACGCCGTAACTCTGTTCAGATCATCAACTGCAGCAGTAATTACTTCATTGTTTCCTGCAAAAATGGTTAGAAAAAACACAAAACCCAACAGAAATGCAAAGAGCACTTTTCTTTATTAATGAGTCTTTAAGTTAGACTCAGAGCCGCGGGGCTCCTAGACCGGTGCGAAGAATTCATCACCAGATAGCTTACTAACATTCTGCCTGTAATAAATCTTTGCGCGGTGTCCGTTCACCTTAAAATATACTCCCTCCTTGTTATGAATTTCAATAGTCCCATAAAGGAATACCTTACTTACTGTGTATGGGCCAACCCAATGAGATCTCATTTTTCTAGGGAATAATTTAAGTCTTGAGTTAAGAATGAGAACTTCCTGTCCTACCTCGAATCTTTTCTCCTTGATTCGCTTATCGTGCCATCTTTTGGTCCTGTCTTTGTATTCCCTGTCATGATCATATGCTTTGTCTCGTAATTCAGCTAAACGGTTTATTTAGGAAAATCTATGTTCCTTGATTACATCAGCCTCCAAGTTGGTTTTTTTGAGAGCCCAATATGCTTTATGTTCCAATTCAATAGGAAGATGACATGCTTTTCCGTAAACAATCTTAAAAGGGGTGTGTTGATCCCAGTTGAGCAAACGATCTAATATAGAAACTGACTTGTAACAAAAACTTATTAAGTATTACGCGGAATTTAACACTTAATCTTAAGAAGAAGAACAACTTAACATTCAACACCTCAATATTATTGATAATACGAATACTCTTACAGTATTAGGGTTTTGCAACCTTGAAGTGTATCGACCTTAGATATAGAACTTACGTATATCTAAACTAACCTAGAACCTCCTTTTATAGACTAAGGAGTCCTATACATTATACAATACGTAACCTACAAGATAAATATCTTTTCCATATTTATCTAATACAATAAACTAACCGACTATACAAGACTAGCAGTGGTTACAATATATTATCCATGGTTACACAATACTACTAGCCGCGGTTGTCTTCATCCGTGGTTACACTCTTCTGTCCGTGGTTATATCAAACCTGTCCGTGGTTCCAGTACTTAGAGTAATTCATGATTCAAGGAACCTAAAACCCAACAATCCTCCCCTAAACTTGATACATTCCATCAGAATTCTCAAGTTTCCTTTATGCTCAAAACATCAGAATTGGAGGATGTAGCCAAACACTTACTAGCTTTAAGAATGTCTTCATACTTCTTCAACAGATTGTAAGCTTGACCATCATAGGGTACTAACATCTTGATACAACCAGGCTTCAACATCTGACCAATAATTCCTGGATGCTTATTCAACTGAGGATAATCACCTTCTACAAGCATGTGAATAGCTTCTCCAAAAACTGTTAAAACATGAACTCCACAAGTTTGATATAAAAACCATCTTGTAACATGACCATTGTAGAGTCCTTGCCATTCAGGTTCATCATGAGTAGGCTCAAATAAAATCTTCAAATTATGATAAACCAACCTCTTATGATAATTAGTTGGAGATACTTCACCAAACTTATTCTTGTAAAGTATCCAAAGATTCATCAAATCATCTCTATCAAAATACTGAAGCATTTGTGAAAATTTATTATACTCATAAACTTCATTGTTGAGTCTTTGAATTTTCCAAACTCCTTCACTTCCAACTTTAAGCTTAAACTCATAAGAGATAATTTGATTGACATCTTCAGGAGTAAAATCTTCAACTACTATCAACTTTTTGGAATCAGATGACTCCTGAAGCTCAGACTTTCTCTTGTGTCTACTTTGAATCCACTCTTCTTCTTTCATAGAATTCATTGGACAGAACTCATCATTATTAATTCTCATACATCTCTCATAAATCTCCAAAATTCTTTCAAATGAACATTTAATAAGATTATCATGAACATGAATGCCTGAGTTCTTAATAATTTTCATCAATACATTCCTCATATGTGCAATAGAATGAGGCTTCTTCTTTACAACTTGCTTCCTCTTTTTACTAACATTTCTTGCCCATTCAATCATCAGTCTAGCTTTTTCCTCATCATCCAATAATTCCTATTCTTGTGAAGTATATTCATTGTGTATTTGTTGAGAAGCTTCAAGATAGTTTTGTGATTCATACCATATAGCTAACCATCTCTGACTAGCTTCCTCTTCTTCTTGCTTCCTTTTTGCTAAAGCTGCCTGTTCTTCAGCTAACATATTTCTTGCATACTCTTCATCATAAGCTTCTTGTTCTGCTTTACTTTTAAACTTCAGCTCTGGTACAACAACCCCTTTTCCTTTTCCAATATCTGGTTGAACTACTTTCTTCTTCAATGGTTCACCAATAACTAAACTTTTTCCTTTAGGTTTGGTTGCAGTAGATTGAACAGATAAAGCAGGTGCAATGATGGGTGTAGAAATAGATGATGTTTTTCTCAGATTAATCAATTTACTTGCAGCTTCTTTCTCTACTTCTTTAGACTTAGGTGGTAATACGGAGAGAGTTGTAACAACAGTGGAAGTTGTTATGATAGCAGTGGGTACAATAGCCAAGTCTGAAACTGCATCAGTGGTTACAAAAGAACTAACCGTGGTTTCAGCCATACTATCGGTTGTTGTTTTTCTGCACTACTTCAACATTCTTCAATTGTTCAAGACCAACCTCATTCCCATCTTTATCAGATACCAAAAACACTTGATCTTCACTATCAACATCTGTATTCATAGATACATCAATAGATACATCCACAGCCTCCCCTGAATTCATGCCATCACTCCTCCCCTGTTTGGATACATCTTCCACATTCAGAGCTGGAGAGGAGACCACCTTTTTCTTTCTTCTCATAGATCGTAACACAGTAACCCCAGGTCTTTTTACTTTCTCCAAAACCAAGACTCTGTGCTTCAATCTGCGAATATCCTTACCCTGAAACAAAGCCAACTCCTGTAGACCAGAAATTGTATTCTCCATTTTGGTACATTTAGCCGTCAGTTCATTTAATCGTTCAAGAATATCCTCCCCACTTCGACCTGTGTTAACTGGTCCGAGAGGTGGTTCATTGGAAAAGTCATTACGTACCTGTGTAGGATCCGTCAATTCATGTTCATGTTCCAAACTATCCTCATCACGTTGAGCTGTGTAACCTGCTCTGAGAGGTGAATCCTTGGATAAGGAAAACATAGCATCAGACCTTGCCTAAACATCTATGTACCCTGCAGCAGCCAGTTGGCTAGGGATTCCTCCACCTGTATTGAGTTCCAAAGAACTTTCCACAGTAAGAGTTGCCAAAGGTTGGGTCTTATTGATGTTACCACTATCCTGACCAACATCTAAGCATGAATCAGTAGTGGAAGCCCTTCCAATCATGTCACCTTCACTCCTTGTGATAGCCTCATGTACAACACCACTAACACTAGCCTGAGGAAGCTTAGTGCCCTTTTGTCTCCTAGTCCATACAATAGGTGTAGCAGTGGTTTGGGTTTGACTAGAAGTGGTTACTATGGTATTGTCAGTGGTTTGAGGTGTACGAGCAGTGGGTTCAGAAGTACCATCAGCGGTTGTAGTGACAAGTGGTTGAGACTCAAGACCTTCATCAAACTCAGAACTAGTAGGCAAAATAAGCATGTGAGGAAATAAAGGAACATCTATAATATCTACATTATGTGGCTGATTCCTCATATGTGCAAAAACCTTAGGAAGCATATGATGTATTTCATACTCTCTAGTATGCTCAACAGGCTCATGGATTTGGCTTTCCACAATAAGTTGAACAAACCTAGGATATAAATAATATTTACCCTTCTTCCTAATGTTTTGGACTAGCCCCTCATAGATCATTTTAGACCAATTGAACTTCCTTCCATCAGATAAACAAATAATAGCAGTAGCAATTTTGGAAGGAAAGTCATTAAAGCCTATGGTCTTATTACTCATGCACATCAACAGGGTGTGAATTAAAAACTTCCATTGTTTTGAAAACAAACTTTTAAAGAATTGTACCTTTTCACCCCTATGTGTATATCCTAATCTCTCTAAACCAGCAACAATCTCAACATCTGAAAGATTATCAACCCCATCAGCATCATCAAACTTCAAAACCTCCCTAATGATCTCTTCAGTAACAGAAATAGCATGCTCATCCACAACAGTGCTAAACACCTCCATGCCATCAACCTCTTCAATTGTAGCATTCCTCCAGAATTGATGTATATAGGCTTTAAGAATGGTGGGTTTAACTGTTAAGGCATAGTGAATGGGACTATGAACTAGGAAATCGATCATTTGATGAAACCCTTCAGATTGAGCATCTTTGGTGAGAATAGCAACAAGGTTATGTGTAGTGGAATACTTTTCCGCCATTGTGATTAATGATTGATATGATGTGGGTTTTGTGAATTATGCCAAGAAAGTGAGTAGGGTTAAGGTAGAGCGCCGATTGGAAGTGGTTGGAAGATCATATAAATGATCTATCCGTGATTTTGGGGAGAGTAATAAACTTTTGCCAATGTTACCAAACAGCCCCTGTAGTAACCAAAACAAAGCACCCAGCTATCTGCGGTTACAGAACAACTATCCGCGTTTGAAACATATCATCAGTGGATACATGTTATTACTCCTTCCAACTGTCCAAGATATAGCAAGTAAATCTGTTCCAAAAACAAGAATGATGTCATAGAAATATGAAGGATTACACAATATTTTTTTTTAACTAACACAAGCAGCTAACACACCAGCTCCTATGTATACAAATCCTTCATACCTGCAATACAAACACACAAACAAACACAGAGACAAAAGTTATAGTTGTCAGTGGTTAGAAAGAGCTAGAAGTGTTTCCAAAAGACCTATCCGTGGTTAAGAACAGGTAAGTCAATATGGTCAACTTCTAGAATTAATATCAGTCCAACGCCCAAGAATCTCATTAACTCTTCAACCACAATTAACCTACCCCTTATTTACTTCCATAACCCTTAACTCCTCTTATAAAAAGAACCCAAATTTTACATAACACACACACCAATCAATATCAAAAACCTAATTGCTCCAAAATCATCTCCATCACCATGTGGAACCCTAGTTGGAATAAACCAGAGGTGGTTGATTTAACCTCCTCCTCCTCATCATCATCTTCATCATCCAGTGAAGATGATAACCCATGGCAATTCTACCTTCATCCTCAAGATCCAAGACCATTAAAATCCCCATTTCTCCCATCATCTGAAGATCATAGTGTGGTGGATCCAAGTGATGCTTCTGAAGACTCTGCTTAGCTGTGTTTACATTTTGCTTAGCAGTGGTTGGAACCCATTTAGGTGCTGCAGTGACTATTGATTTAGTATTCCCATTCCCTATCAACACTGCCCTAGGAATCATGTTACTATTAGGATGAGGGTTTGTTTTCTTTGAAAAGTTTTGATGATTTACCCTCCTCCATTGATTCCAAACTGGTGGTCTGTTTTTATGACAATTTCTCTGTAAGTGCTCAAAACTACCACATGCATAACAAGCCTTTTTAACACATTGAAACTCATCACCTAATCTGCTAGAAATTAGGCCATTTAAGCTTCTCTGATTACCTCTAGGTTTGTATTGTCTCATCTGTTCCCTAGGTATTTCCCTGTACTCAACTACTTTCTTGGTAACTTTAGCTCCAAATCTAGGTACAAGGTTGGCTTGTTTAGAATCAACTTTCTTAACATGTTCTATCTTTTCAGATTGAGTTGATTCAGTTCTATCTTCCTCAGAATCTGATTCCCAGTCTTCAATTGTGGGAGCATCAGATGACTTAACAGAATCTATCTTAGTTGTTTCAGTATTACTTGACTCTTCTACAGGTTTGTTAAAGCTGAATTCACTACTAAATGACAGTTCTTTAGCAGGTGGTGCATGTTTCATTAAAGGGGTGGTGGCATATTATTATATCCTAGACCAGTGCCATCTTTGAACAGTTTTTGACCTATTGGTTTATTTACTAGATCAGAAGCAAATTGTGTTTTAGCAACCCTAATAACATGTTTTTCTTTTTCTTCTAGGGTCTTTTGTTTTACACTCCCTGCCTCTGCTAGATGTTCTTTAAGCATCTTAATCTCTCTATCTTTAAGATCAATTTCACCACATGGAATATTGATCTTATCTACATACTCAAACTCACATTTAATACAGTATTTAAGCTTCTCTTCTACACTCTCTAAACCAACTCTATAACCTAAGTTGTCCATAGTCAGTCTCTCTACTTCTTTCCTCATACACTCAGTGATAGCTTTTTGAGATTCTAAGTTATCATGACATGATTTAAAAGAACAAGTAGATGTTGTAGAATCATTAGATACCTCAGAATCTGAACTAGAAGATGAAGCATAGGCCATTAGAGCAAAGTTATGCTCTTTTGAAGCTTCACTAGCAAGAAAAGCTGCATTGGGACCTTCATTAATTTGATCACTCCAGTCATAATCACCAATCCCATCTTGAGCAACCAAAGCTGAAGAAGCAGCAGGCTCTTCTGTGGTCTTCTTAGTGCCTTCAATTCTCTTAGGAGCTCGACATTCCCTAGCAAAGTGACCTTTCTTCTTGCAGTTAAAGCACTCCATCTTGCTCTTGTTGAACCCAGCTCTCCTTTGACCATCATACCTAACATGTCTTCCAGTCCTCCTCAGAAACTTCCTTGCTTGGAGAGTCAACATTGCCATTTGCCATTGAAGGTTAATCTCATCAAGATCATCAGGATCAATTTGATCTAGATCTTGATTCAAGACATCAACAATGGTAGTTAAATCTGACAGAAAAGCACAAATTGCACCATCACTGACATTATCACTAGCAGTGGTATTGTTTGTAATAGCCATGGTTATCCCATAGGCAGCAGTGGATACATCTTGTGAATTCTTGTGATTTGTAGAAACAAAAGCAATGTTTTGATTAGCAGAAGATGTATTGGCAAAGTTATTCTCAGACTCATAAACCTTCAAGTTGTTATAAAGATTGTCCAGAGTCATCTTATCAAAGTCCACCTTATTCCTCCATACAATGGTATGAATAGCCCATTCAGATGATAACCTTTGAATGAATTTCAAATTAATATCTTCTTGATTAACCTTGTAATCCACAGACTTCAGTTGGCTAATAAGTTTTTGAAGTCTATTATATGTGCCATCAAGTTTTTTTCCACTAAGAGCAGTGAAGGTTTCAAATTGATGCTTGAGCATATTTATCCTAGACTTCTTTGTAGCTTCATTACTAGCAAACCTTGTTTCAAGAGCATCCAATAACTCTTTTGCAGACTCATATTGTTCAAAGTCTAAAGCATACTCGTTAGGTATTCCCATGGAGAGAATACTGTGAGCTTTGATCTCCATTTTCCTCTTAGCTTTATCAACTTCACTAACAATATCAATCACTTTACCATCAGCACCCTTCTTAGGAAGAGTATCACCTTTTTCAACTACATCCTAGAGAGAATAGTCAATCATACGAATGTATTGCCTCATTCGCATTCTCCAGATTTGATATTCACCATGCTTGAGCATGGGAACCTTTGAAGCAGTCACCATGTGAGTTTCGTCAGACATCTTTACTTTCTCGAACAAAACAGAACTTCTTCTTGGTTACAGTTTCTAGATCACAAGCTCTGATACCACTTGTTGATCCTAGTTGAGCAAACGATCTAATATAGAAACTGACTTGTAAAAAAAACTTATTAAGTATTACGCGGAATTTAACACTTAATCTTAAGAAGAAGAACAACTTAACATTCAACACCTCAATATTATTGATAATACGAATACTCTTACAATATTAGGGTTTTGCAACCTTGAAGTGTATCGACCTTAGATATAGAACTTACATATATCTAAACTAACCTAGAACCTCCTTTTATAGACTAAGGAGTCATATACATTATACAATACGTAACCTACAAGATAAATATCTTTTCCATATTTATCTAATACAATAAACTAACCGACTATACAAGACTAGCAGTGGTTACAATATATTATCCATGGTTACACAATACTACTAGCCGCGGTTGTCTTCATCCGTGGTTACACTCTTCTGTCCGTGGTTATATCAAACCTGTCCGTGGTTCCAGTACTTAGAGTAATTCATGATTCAAGGAACCTAAAACCCAACAGGGTGCTTCCAATAGGAGTTTTGAAGGCCGTTCTGAATGCCCATAATGCCTCATCGAGTTTGTCGGACCAATCTTTTCTGTTACTGCTGACGGATTTCTCCAAAATCCGTTTTAGTGCCCTGTTGGTGTTCTCAGTTTGCCCATTGGTTTGTGGGTGATAAGGTGCAGACATTCGGTGGAGTACCCCATATCTCTTCAGAACTTTCTCCATAATATCATCACAAAAGTGCGTCCCTCGATCACTAATGATGGTCTTAGGGATCCCAAACCAGGAGAATAATCTTTTCAAAAAGCAAATGACACTCCTAGCGTCACAAGTTTGTAGGGCCTCTGCTTCAACCCACTTTGAAACGTAATCGACAGCTACAAGGATATAACTTTTATTTTTCGATGGAGTGAAAGGTCCCATAAAATCGATCCCCCAAACAACAAAAACCTCACATACCATAATATTGTTGAGTGGCATCTGATTCCGAGAAGAGATGTTCCCTGCCCTCTGACAAGCGTCACAATCCCAACATGCCTTGCGGCAACTTTGAAAATACTTGGCCAAAAGAATCCGGCCTCATAAACCTTTCGAACAGTATTGTCGGCTCCATAGTGTCCTCCTGCAGGTCCGTTGTGGCAATGTTCCAGAATTTGTCTTTGCTCTTCCCCAAATACGCATCTCCGAATAATACCATCAGGGCATGATTTAAAAAGGAACGGATCATCCCAGAAGTAATACTTAAGATCCGAGAAGAACTTTTTCTTTTGGTCGTAGCTTTTGTTGCTAGGTAACACTTTGGCTGCTAGGTAATTAGCGAAATCTGCGTACCATGGTTCAAAACTTGAATTTTTAATTTTAACTACCATGAGGTGTTCGTCGGGGAAGGAGTCTCGGATAGTCTCTGTATCAAGTTCTTCGAGCTCAGGGTTTTCTAATCGTGAAAGGTGATCAGCTGCTAAGTTTTCTGCTCCTTTCTTATCATTGATTTCAATTTTAAATTCTTGCAGCAGTAGTACCCATCTAATCAACCTTGGTTTGGCATTGTGCTTATTAAATAAGTACTTCAAAGCAGAATGGTCGGTGTAGACAATAGTTTTTAACATAACTAAATAAGACCTAAATTTATCAAAGGCATATACTACAGCCAGGAGTTCTTTTTCAGTGGTTGTATAATGCTCTTGTGCATCATTTAAGGTTTTACTAGCATAATAAATGGGTTTAAATTTTTTATCCACCCTTTTTCCTAAAACAGCTCCAACAACATAATCACTAGCATCGCACAGGAGTTCGAAATCCCCCCCAGTCAGGAGCAATAATAATCGGGGCAGTAGTTAGTTTTTCTTTTAAAACGTCAAAGGCTTTTTTGCAATCATTGTTAAAATCAAATTTAGCGTCATTCATTAGGAGTTGGGTCATGGGTTTGGCAGTTTTTGAAAAATCTTTTATAAATCGTCTATAAAATCCTGCATGCCCAAGAAAACTCCTAATACCATTTAGGTTGGTCGGATAAGGAAGTTGAGAAATAACATCCACCTTAGCTTTATCAACTTCAATCCCAGTTTGAGAAATTTTATGCCTCAAAACAATCCCTTCTTTAACCATAAAATGACATTTTTCCCAGTTAAGGAGAAGGTTGGTTTCTTCACATCTGGCAAGCATTTTAGATAGATTATTAAAACAGGATGAGATGGAGTTACCAAAAACCGAAAAGTCATCCATGAAGACTTCCATAAAATCTTGACACATATCAGAGAATATAGCAGTCATGCACCGTTGGAATGTGGTGGGAGCATTACATAGTCCAAAAGGCATCCTTCGGTAGGCGAATGTTCCGTAAGGGCAGGTGAACGTTGTCTTTTCTTGATCCTCAGGGGCTATAGGAATTTGAAAGTAACCTGAGAATCCATCGAGGAAGCAGTAATACTCATGTCCAGACAGTCTTTCTAGCATCTGATCGATAAACGGAAAGGGGAAGTGATCCTTTCGTGTGGCATCATTTAATTTTCTGTAGTCAATGCACACCCTCCAGCCAGTGACTGTCCTAGTTGGTATCAGCTCATTATCTTCGTTGGTAACCACTGTCATTCCTCCTTTCTTTGGCACAACATGAATGGGGCTAACCCAAGGGCTATCAGAAATAGCATGAATTAAACCCGCATCCAGGAGCTTAATGATTTCGTCCTTCACAACGTCTTGTACTTTAGGGTTTAATCTCCTTTGTGGTTGCACTAAAGGCTTAAAATCATCTTCCATGAGTATCTTGTGGGAACAATATGAAGGGTTAATTCCTTTAATGTCAAAGACTTTCCATGCAATTGCTCCCTTGTGCTTGCTTAAAACCTGTAGTAATGACTTTTTTTCTTCGTTAGATAACAAAGAAGAGATCACAACACGATAATTTTGATCTCCATTGATAAATGCATATTCTAAATGAGGAGGTAACTCCTTAAGTTTCGGGGGAGCATCAGCTTCTTCCGGGGTTTTTGTTGAACATACTGTCTGATTCTTCTTGGTCAATTCCTCTGTTTCGCTTTCTTCATCGCTAGATGTCCCATCATTATCTTTGAATTTTAATGATCTCAGAGGATCAGGAAGAAAACATTCCTGGGCATGTTTCTGAGTGTTAGCTTCGATAAGGTCGAGATCATCAAGGTTGTCATCGGTGAAAGAAGCATATCTCATGGACTTTTCCAGGTTGAAAGTAATCTTTTCATTACCAATCTCCGGTGAAATCTTCTTGTTAAAGACATCAATCATAGCGTGTGCTGTTGCAAGAAAGGGTCTTCCAAGCAAAATAGGGATATCATCTTCTTCCATATCAAGAACCACGAAGTTGACCGGGAAGACAAATTTATCGATCATGAAAAGAACAATTTCAGCTATCCCTTTCGGATATTGAGTAGTTTTATTAGCTAGCTCGATACACATTCTAGTTGGTTTTAGCTCTCCCAATTCCAAACATGAATAAAGAGAGAATGGCATAAGACTAATGCTTGCCCCTAGGTCAGCAAGGGCTTTGTTGAATAAAATTCCCCCGATAGTGCAAGGTAAAGTGAAACTCCCTTGATCTTCTTCTTTGAGAGGCATATTTTTTAAAAGAGTAGAAGAGCATCTTTGGTTTAAAGTAATCTACGTCCGGTCAGAAAGTATTCTGTGGGTAAGGAGATGCTTCATAAATTTGGCATATTTTGGCATTTGCTCCAAGGCTTCAACGAGAGGAATATTAATGCTGAGTTGTTGAATTTTCTCCATGAATTTTTGAAATAGCACCCGTTCTTCTTCTTTTTTAATCCTTCCCGGAAATGGAGTTGGTGGAATGTAGGGACGGACTTTTTTGACAGAAGGTTGAGCCTCCTCGGTTTCTTTATTATTATCTTGGGGTGTTTCATTAGTCAGATCATTCGAGTTCGAAGGGTAAGCTGGTTCCTTATAGTTTAATCCACTTCATGTTGTAATAGCGTGAGCCAGATCTCGAGGATTTTTTCTGTCATGCTAGGCAAGTCACCTTCATCTCTTACTCTAATAGATTCTTCCATTTTTCCCACTTGATTTTCAAGTCTTCTAATAGCAGCTGCTTGTGTTCTAAGTGCTTTGTCGTAATCTCGCTTAAGAATCCAAACCAAATTTGCGTTCTCATCATATTTTCTTCTAGATTCTTTAACGAGCATCTTCATAGCCTTTTCAAGATCCATCACTCACCCATCAATGGGTTTATCGAACTTGTGTTTAACCATCTTGACTTCTTCAGTCAGGGATTGCATGTCTACTTCAAATTCCTCTAGATTTTTTTATCATTGATTGTATCTCTATAGGATCTTCATCCCGCTCTTCATTCCATGATGACGAATGGAGCGCAACTTCCTCAACTTTTATCCATCCTTTATTAGCAGTCATTAAAGGGATAGGTTCTTTAGAGTCTAACAATTGTCGAGTCTTTATGTTCAACCCGTTGTAGAATATTTGCAGTTGCTCGTGTTTGTTGAGTTTATGCTCGGGGCATTTCAGGATTGCTTCGTTAAATCTTTCCCAAGCTGTAAATAGTGGTTCATCGTAGATTTGGCTAAACCTCCTAATTTCATCGACCTATTGAAGGAGTTTTGCAGGGGTTCGGTATTCCTTAAGAAAAGCCTTCTTAAAGGTGTTCCATGTTGTAATAGATCCTGATCGAAGTTTCTTTAACCAATCTCTAGCTCTTCCTTTTAGGGTAAAAGGAAAAGCCCTCATCATAACATGATCTCTTGAGACTCCAGGTGCGTGAAATAAATCTGCGGTCTCACATACCTTCGCGATGTGTTTGTGTGCTTCTTCGTCTTTGGTTCCATAAAGCACCATCTTTTCAGTTCATCCAGATAGAGTCCCCAAAATTCGAATTTAACATTTTCTTCAAGAGCTGGAATGGTGCTCCCCTGTTTACTATTAGAGGTGGTGAGATAATCGTTCATATTAAGAGTCATAATATCAAAACAAAACTTAAATAAAAATCCTAATATAACTCCCTGGCAACGGCGCCAAAAACTTGATGCAGGTTTTACTGACCAGGTCTTAATATTTATAGTTTCTCGCTATACCTATGGTCTACCCTAATGCACTAACGGGCAGTGTACCTGGTCGTGTGTAGTGTAGTAAATGGTAAAGCCGAGGTCGTCCCAAGAGCTATGTGTTTCGGATAATTACTAAGTCTAATTGTCACAGAATATTAATGGTTTGATAGGGTTTTAATTAATTAAACTACTAATGCAGAATATAAAAGCAAATAAATGGTAGAAGGGAAATCAATAGAGTAATAGTGGTGCTAACCTAGTTAATCCTCCTAACTAGTTATGTCTATGTCTACCTACTTCCAATTACTTCAGGTGGGGTCAAATTCGAGAGGACAACATTTGATCAATTCGCCCTAACGTATCAGGAAAGATGCCACCACTGGAGAAATCAGGCGCACTGTCATAAGTCCTGTTGTTCCTGGTCCCCTAAGCCGAGTCATTAAGTACCGCTACATGCTAGATTCTAAATAGTGAGTGCCGGATCGTTAGGAACTTGGACACTACACCCCCCCCCCCATTCTTAAGTTCATCCAAATGATAGGTGATCAGTTGGTCAAATCACACAAGTAGAAAGGGTCGTCAGTTGGTCATATCTTACCCTTCCCGTCTCAGTACGCTCACCTAGGGTCAGTTGGTCATATCTCCAAGGTAATTGGCCTCTATCACCATTCAAAACTACCGAACCACGCGTGAATACCAAAGAACGATGCATGCATATACTTAGAAATAATTTTATGGAAGTAAAGGTAAACGCAAACAAAACAATTAAGGAATCATAACTAGGCTAGCACCAAAGGGTGCTTAGCCGCTCATATTAATCATGCACATCAATTCAATATTCAAAGGTACGAAATACATGAATTGAAAGTAAAAGAAATAATAAACGCTAAAGCTTATCGTAATGGTGTGACTTCTCCCTTGGAAACAGCTCCGTATGCTTCCCTAGACCTCCCTTGAGCTCTTTCCCATGTTCTCAGAGTGTTGTGTGTGGAATGGGATGCTTTGAAATGCTGGAATTCATGGGTTATTTATAGGCCATCTCTAGGTTACGGCGTAACCAATAGATCAGTTACGCCGTAACCTTCTATTTCTTCGTAAATGCACTAGATCTGCTAGTTACGGCGTAACATTATAAGTGGTTACGCCGTAGTCTTCAATAAAATCAGTTACATCATAAGTGATGCAGTAGTTACGGCGTAAGTATCAGCGGCGTGGAACCTCTTTTGACCTAATGGAGTTACGTCGTAACCTTTGGGAAGAGTTACTCCGTAACCTCTTGATAAGTTGGACTTCTGGGTCACGCAATAGTTACGGCGTAATGTGAGAGATGAGTTACGCCGAAACTTCTTCAAAATAAGCATACTGTGATAAATCTTTAGTAACGTTTCCATTTCCGCGTCTCTTTAGCTCCAATGCTCGCAATTTACTTGAAAGTGTAAAACAATGGAAAACAAGTGTAAATCCTTATAAGTGATATAAATAACGAGCATTAACGGGGGAAATTGACACTAAATATTCAGGACTATTTGATGTTATCAAAAATCAATTATCAATCATAAACACCTTTTATTTTGAAATATTAATACACAGTCGATGTGCTAGAGAAAAGGATTTTAAGCACAACGATCGGTTTTTCATAGGTATCTGTCAATCCATTTCCTGGACCAAGGTTGATTCAATGATGAATCGCCCCATTGTTTCAATCCAGTTGTCACAAGTTTGATCTATTGGATAGATTTCACATGTTACCTACCAAGAGCTTGTTTGATGTTGGCTCTGGAAAGATTTCCATCTTCATCGTGAATATTTTACATATCACTCAGATGTTCTGGCAATACCACAAGGATAATGCGTAGGACTCATAAGATATATTCTCACTTTCTACATTGTGTGAAACAGTGAGTCTTCATTAATTGTGTCGTAATGAGATTTATTGATGATCTCGTGGCTCTAGACTCCATAATGTACATTTGGTTCCTATGCCGGAGACTAGGGAGAGGGTCTCCTTTTCAATATCAACCATCTCTAAGAGAAAGTCGATAGATAATGTAGGTTCCCCGTGAGAATTAAACAAGAACTTTTAAGAAGAACTTGAGTAGCTTGGGAAGTTTTAGTGCAGTGCGTCACTGGGTCCATGACGTCTTGTCTTCAATACCGTTGTTACCTTAGTAATAACCAGTAGCATATGTATTGAACCCGGTTTCTGCCCTAAGGTTGAATTATTGGAGGGCTATTTCTTTTCACCCTTTTCACATTCATTTCTTTTTCATTCTTCAACCCCTTCAGTGCTTACCGAGACTTCATTACTAGAACCTTGTTGGGTTTATTCCAGTTCAAGCTCTATCTCAGTTCGCACTCTTCCCATTTCTCACTTTTCTCCTTTTTTTATCATACCGAAGGACTCTACACTATCTAGTGGATTGTCCCTGGGTAGATCCCTCCAGCTCTGGCGGGATCGTGGGAATGAATACCTAACCTAACCATCCTTATATCCCCATACATAAAGTAAATTTGGTCGGTCCTTTTGGTATAGTTTTTCTGCCATTGGAACCAATTGAAAACCATTTTAAAAATCAATTCAAGTACTTGTGATACATGATCAAAACATTTTGTACCTGAATTGTTTTTGATATTTTTAGAAAAAGCTCCCCCTCAACATGTGCATCATATATATTTGAAATGGTTTTAGCACATGGAGACAAGAGGACTTTAAATACTCAGATTTAAGAATGAAGGATCTGATTCTTTGATCAACAATTTCTAAAAGATATCAACTGAAGATTTTTTTGAATCAAGATTAGTATTTTTCATACTTAGTTAAAGATTTTTTTGGAAAAGGATGTGGTTTTCAAAAGAATTGCTCCCCCTGAACATTTGCATATAATTCTGAAATTGTTTTGCACAAAGAGGAAAGAGTTGTTTGAAGTACATTCACGATCATATTGCCACACGGAAACCATTAGAAAATCAATCAAGGTACTTTATGTTGAAACATATGAGTTTTTGTACCTTGAAGGTTTATTTTCCTTTAAAAATGCTCCCCCTCAATATATGCTTCGAGATTCGAAAAGAGTTTAGCACATAATAGAGAGAAGTATGCACTTTGAGACAAATTGGTCACCTTTTATCAGATTGCATATTTAAATCACATTTTCTCCCCCGATCAAAAATTTCAAACCCTTTGAGATTTTGGATCTCAAGTGATTTAAATATGTAATAAACAAAACTTGTTGGAGAAAAATGTGTCAGGTTTTATTTGATCTGAAGTGGACTACTCCTAGGTTCCCTTTTAGACTAAAGGGGAACTACAATCCATAACCTATCACTACTATATACATTATAGTTATAATTGTTCATAGTACATTCACCACATTACATAAATCTTAATACACAACAAAACTACTACATGAAGATGTCTTCATTCAGTTCTTTGCAGTAGCTTGTAATGACCTTCACGTAATCTACCACCCACAAAACTTTCAAGGCTGCGGAAGATCTTTCTCGTCTTAAGTCTTCGTCCGATCACATCAATGAACTCTTCACACCTTTTCAAATCCTGTTCAGAACAGAATCTTGTTTTGTTCCACGGCTTCAAGTCAAGTTTGATTTCCTTCACCCTTGAGTTCAATTCTTCTTCAACCATCTTGAGTGTATCATCACTGAACTTGTATAGCTCGCACAACCCCATTAGAATTCTTGACCCGTATCTGTTGGTAAAGAGGACTGCTCTAGGGGTGTCAATCACTGTATAGTCGTGACGAAATTCATGTCCTGTGGCTTCTTATTGTGGTCGTTAGATTGACCTGAGTCTGGTAGCTTTCCACGCCTAGTTGAAAATCACCAACTCTTTGTCGAATGACAATGCCCCTGATCTAAAGATTGATAGCAGCAGAGACAGCCTTCTTCTCACGAATAGGTAGATGGTCTAGATGTTCTTGGAGGTTCAGAAGATTGAGATCTTCAACGTCACTTGGCAGCAAATGTTTGAAGTCATTTTCTTCTATAACATGATCTTTCAAGTCTGCTCTTCGAAGAACAATCTCCTTCAGATAATCATAGCCGTAGATTGAAAAGATCTCAACACTAACAACACTTAGAATACGCAGCTTAGATAAAAAATCTTTGCGTCTCGTTTCAGCACCATGTCTATCAACGTAGAATTTCTTCTTCTTGAACTACCAATGAGAAATGCCGTATGAGGCAGCAATGTAACACCCCCAAATCTCGGTACAGCGGAAGAGTTAATCAAGTTTTCGGGGCATTACTATTGGATTGGTATCGCACACAAGTATAGCAAAAAGATAGTCATTTATCATTCAAAGCCAATCCCAAATTTGGTTATTCAAAACATTTAGTTCAAAAGTGAAAATATTAGGCCCAAAACATAATTTAATAAGATAGATCCCCAAAGTTTATCAGAGTCAGAAATGATCCTTGCACCCCGCCTTCTTGCCAAGCTTCCACCTATCACGTATTCCAAACACCTCTCAAATTCCTGAGAAGTCATGCTAAAAGGTTAGCTTACGCTGGTGAGTTCATAGGTTTAAGTTCAACAAAATCATAGTGGACCTGTAAGAGTTGATTTGCTATGCAAGACCTAGATAGATAAATACCATTTCACACACTGATCCTACCCGGATCTCCAATCATATCCCGCATCCCGGGATTACTCGAGCCCCGCGACTCTAGTCCAGCACTGTTGTGGCAAAATCTAGAACAATTACCAACCCCGGACTAGGTCGAGGTAGAAGTCTATTCTTAGTTAGGCACGGTTAAACCTAGACTAAGGCAACAACTACCGCACATCTATCTAAACAGTCAAGCATATAAGCAAATCCAAATAGTTTTAACGGTCCAAAAACAGTAGCATGATTCTCACCCCAATATAGTTAAAAATGTATATAAAAGTGGGGCTATGAAACTCACCTTAGCCACAGCAAGGCACGAATAAACACTAGCAGAAGATAACAGGTAATCACGGCACATCAATGCACTATTCACTATTGACATGACTGGCATCTAAAGTTAATCTCCTTGGCATCCAAAAGAATGTACGATGAGTACAATAGAATAGTTGTGACGTAACCTAATGCGTATACGATATTCTTATAATACGGCTCATATGATAAAGAAATCAATAGAAAGTAATGTGTTGTAGTTTTCATGGATCATTCACGTCGTTACTTTCAAAGGCACATTATCGTTCCCAAAAGTTTATAATTCATATCTCAAAAGGTCAGTTTTAACATTTCGTGTGGTGGTAAGAAACATAGACGCGATGTACAACTTACGCGAAGGAAAATAAGACATCAACATAATCGAGACATACAGACCATAACTCACACCAAACAGGAAAATACATCGACCAAATTAAGATATACCGACAATACTCAAGCTAGTCAAAGACTAGGAAACGACGACAACTATTTATGTAACATAAATAGGTTAATTGATAATCTTCGACAATTTACCCATCAATTCTCAAACGTACATGTTCAATAATAAAAGATAAGTTTCCATTTATCGCTCAATTAATAAAGGTATCTCAATCGTTATTCATAATCATACGAGTTTACCTGAAATTACTTCATATAAGGTATAGTAATTAGTGTACTATAAATGACCCGTTCGTTTATCCCAACGTTTCCAAATCATTATGATTTCAATAAGTTATATTATTAAGATAATATTTCCAACAAGTTTATAAAAGCTAGCTTGTGTAATAAAACATGAGTTACCAACGTAAGGGTTTATAATAGATTAAACCATATCCATCCATAATATAATAGTTATATAATTCAATAGAATCTTAAATGTGAAAACAGAATATTTAGCTTTATCGCAAAAACAATTATACTAAACTTATTTAAACCAAAACGTTTAATACAGTACAACATACTAATCAATATAACTGTTATCAAAAAGTTTATAAAAGATATTTTGTATTTATAAGACATGATTTATTATCGTAGTTCATAAAGGGTTTATAATAATTAAAACCATATTTATTAACAATAAATATATGAATATCTCGTTATTAGTTAAAATGTGAAAATATAATACTCGGGCATATCGCGAAATAAACATATCAAACTCTATACCAAGTCTTAACATGCTACACTCGTTTAAGCCAAAACGTTTAATAAGGTTTAACTCATAATCAATATACCCGTATATCAAATATTAAAATTTGTAATATACAATTGAACATATCATTCGCGTATATATTAGTTGTTTAGTTTTATCGACCGTTTGTATGATTCGGGTTCAGATATGTTAAACTCTTACGAGTCTAGCTTATCCTTCCGTCGCGTGTACCAAAAGATCCATAATGACCAAATAACTAATACCGTAAAGCCAATACGTCCAATCCTTGTCCAACAATATAATAATGGCACAATGCTCGTAAACGATCCAAGTGTTGCAATCAATCCCTTAACTATAAATGCTTTTAACCATTTTTATAGTTTCTTAATTGTTAATCCGATTTACCCGAGTGTGCGCTGAATCCATGACCCAAGTCATAAATAGACAAGTACCACAAATAATAATATAACGACACTTAGCCGTGACTCCCGTGAGTCATGGCTCGACTCAACCTGACAATCCGAATCCAACATAACCAAACATAACAAAATCAAACATCAAACCTTTATCACTATATCATATTACCCATTGATTTGTAACAACTAGACTCGAACATTAATTCAAAATCATGACTCTAACGACCATCCGTGACTGAACCGTATTTACATTCCGCTGAAACCAACAACCCAAGTTCAAATCGAGTTGGTTAAACCACTCGATACTCGTTCTTACCACACGACACATTCCAAGTTGTATTATCCGTTTTATCAATCATTTTTCAAACTTGTTTAGTTTATTTCCACGAAAACTATACACAACAATATATATGACCGGTTTTACCCATGTCTTTAATCCAAAAACGTTTTTAACGAGTTTCATATCCACAAAACACAACAAGGATTATATATACGATTGTATTAAATCGGTCGCAACAGAAAATCAATAATAACGTGAAATGGGTTGGCTTACCATTAAGAAAACGAGAAGAAAAGGATAACGACACTTGGAGGAGGTCTCTTAACAAGTACTACTCGTAACCCACCAAGATTTGACTCTTTTGAAACTCGTTAACACCAAGAAACATTAAGTCTGAACATAAAATTGTAGACCTAGGGCGCATATGGGCCTTTGAGGGTACATACAAAGCATAATCGTGGTCACAAGACCCTGATCTATCGTTTAGAAGTGGTGGTGTAATTATTGGTGGTCGATGGAAGTTGGCCCGAAAAAGTGACGGCTCCGGAACCCTAATATGGGTGGTGGCCGGATTTGTTAGTGAGAGAGAGAGAGAGATATGTGTGTTTTTGTAAAGAGAGAAATAAATGGTAAAAATGGCAGAGTGCTGAGGAGGTGTGGTATATGTAGTACTACGAGGGACCAAAGTTGTACACTTGAAACACAAGGGGCGGCAATGAAAACTTCCACAAGGACCTTGGGTGTAACTTTACAAAACTTTCGGTATATGTGATTCGGGGCTCGTTTTAACTAGCAAACAAGGGATTCGTGACTCGAGAGTTAAGCCAATTTTTTCAAAATATTATTCCCAATAAAAACGATATAAAATACGACTCGTATCTCAGTTTAATCAAAACAATCGCTCTAACCGATGTTTCTCCAATTACGACGCATCGAGGAATTTACGAGTTGTCACAGCCTCACCTCCTTAAAAGGAATCGCGTCCTCACGATTCAATTCAAGTTTTACTCGTTGAGGTTTAAAGAGGCTTGTGCATACACACGGGGGTTCATCTTCACGTTTCCCTACGTGAATCTAGGTCCTTAGTGTGAGTTTCTATGAACTTCGAAGACAGAGAGGCAACTTTACTAAATTTTTTAGGTTTTATCATCCATGGTTTTGATAGGTCAACGAAGTTTAAACGTCCAAAGATTAAGATCTCCTAAAGGGATAACGATTTGCTCATTGGCGAGTCATTTCTTTCTATTACACACGAAATGTTGGGAACTCTCTACTGAGTCTCGATGGTAGCTTAAGGCTCTGAGCTACTGGTCTCAATCTAGCAAGGATTTTCCAAAAGATGGAGATAGCGGGTATTAAGTTTTCACATTTACTACTCGCTTCACATAATTTCATGGTGGCTCCGAAAGCTAAATTCTAGGTTTTCTTGGAGGGTTCAAGTTATTCATGTTTTCTATGCCTCCAAATGGTTTGTGAGTAACTTACATATCCATCTAAACTTAGAACGGTTTCCTCGGTATCTTCTTAAATAGGTTAAAAGGTGGTAGGTTGGGTATTTCCATTTCTACCCAGCAATCGGGATCGGCACTTACAACCATAAAGAATCTCTTTCGGTGCCTTGGAGGTACTAAAGTGATAGGTACTAAAGTAAAGTAAGGTGTCTATCCTATCCTTTTCCAAACTTGATAGGCACGCTACGTGTTCTAAAAGTCTGGAGATGATACACTGCAAGCATATCCAAATCGGTTTTCTCGGCTCTAGGAAGTGATAGATGAAAAATGGGCGTGTGGCGATTGCCATAATCTGGAAGGATAGAAATTAGCATTTTATAAAGCACACGGTTTCCTTTACGTGTGGAGAAATCCATTTGTATAACTTTGGTTTTCCTATCGCACTTTTCCTTAAAGAGTATCGGAGGGAGTTGAAGGTTGAGGAGTAGGTATTCTCTCACATCCTTAAAAGAAGATAGGGAGATTCTCTATTACTGCTATAACTTATGGGGAGAGACGAGCATTGTCGTACATACTTTTCCTTTTTACTAATTCGCGAGACGTGAATAGGTTGGTAAAACTACTAACAACCACTTAGGTAAACGTGCGAAATTCCATTTCCCAGGTTTCATCTACGGTGTAGCTTATCGTTCGGTTAAGAGGTCCAAAAAGGATAGTAGGCATCTCTCGATGGATGAGAGAAGGATTAGGTGGTTGTCCTAGAGAACGTGGTTCAGGTTCTCCTTAGGATTTCATGGTTTTTGCTGAGCGCGGAATTTCTACTAGATGAGAAGTCTAGGAAGTTCAGAGTATGTCTCTATTAGAAAGTGTTGATTGTTTCTAGAAATCGGTCATTTGACTTAGCATGATATCTAGGGTAGACAAGAAAGTACGACTCCTAAAAAAGAGTATTGGTTTACTAACGACAGTAAGTCGATTGACTCATTGGTGCACTTAACACTTAACGCGAAGGTTTCAAGGTTCATCTATAAAATCATAATCTCCAAAAGAAGTTCAACTACCAATTGATATCCAAGTCATTTCCTTCATACAAGTGAACGTCAACGGCTCTAAGTAGGTATGCTAGATAATTTCTCATCTATGGTGTGTAAGGTATCATGTTGATAAAATAGGGTTGGTATTACCATAACCGGTGGTGTGACGTAGCATGCTATTGTTGACAAATAATGTTGAGGGTTCAATGTTGCTAGAGTCAACATCGACGGAGCAATATGTAAGGATAATCCTCGGTGAACAACTTCACTAAAACAAGTCGTTAGATCGTTATCGTTACAGGTACCTAAATAAAGGATAAGGTACGACATCAACAGCATGTAAGGTACTACCTTACTGAAAGCTGTTGGCAAAGCAACATCGACTAGATGACGTCGTTAAAATCAACATCGAGTGAATGGTAAGGTTTTAGAAGTTGTCTCAACAATCGGTTCAAGACTAGGCTTGAGGTATAAGTGTCGGTAACAGAGTTACCAATGAAACGAGGCTCGATTACAAATCCATGGTGTGACTACCAAAATGATGTGGAATGATAATTCCAACAAAATTGCTATCGAAATACGGTGGAATGATAATTCCAATACGGTTACTATCGTAATGCGACCGGATGACGTTTCAAAATCGAATACCGACTAAAGGTCGAAAGGTGATTTTAACAAAGTTATCAACGAAACGGAGCCGAATAATAATTTGAGGCCAAACGATGACCCGAAGTCAAATTACTAGTTAAAACTCAGAACGAGATCAAAATCTCAAATTCGAAAACCCAAAGACCAAAATCCAAAACCGAATCCAAAATAGTCAAGACCCTATCCAAAACAGCTCAAAACAGTTTCAAATGCTCGGATAAGATCAACGAGTCTTACATCGAAAAACAATTCGGATAAAAATAGTGCCAATCGGGTCTCACCCGATTTATGGCGAACTACGCTCAAGTGTTACAAACATGAATTTCACATAAACGGAGAGGTATAGTGATGCCAGAAGTGTTACGATTCAAGAGGTGTTACGATGCCAGTGTGCCATGTGTGAATGTGGCTTTCGTGATGTTTAGCGAGTGTGAGTGTACGAGTCCACCTTAAATTTATCGTTCTTAAAACCAATCTCTAATCCGAACAAACTTTTGTTATAACAATTCCAAGTATTTGTAAAACTTACCTCTGAGACGGACATAGATGATCAGTCCATGTCCCACTGTCTCTGGCTGAATATAGGTGATCAGTCTATATCCAATCGAGGTTCGATAGATTTTTATTAAGCAAGGCACAACCAATTATTATAACCAATTCTCAATATATATATATATATATATATATATATTCCCAACTTCAATGTTATATGCCCAAAATGTATTCATTTTCTTATCTCAGAAATATCTCATTGCTCCACTTAGTTATTCGCGTTAGGTATCATCGTGTGTGTGTGTGGTATCGACTCGATAATCACCATGAATGCACTCAAATAACCACAATGCGACTCATAATGACACAATGAGACGTCTATATGATAAACTTTATAGTTCAATAAGTTTGGGAATAAATAGTTAGACCTTATCGAATTCGTCAACTCGATAAACTCAACCATTTTTTCATGTCGCTTATTATCCAAAAACCAAACACATCCTAACGAGTCATAAGGATAATTAACCCATTAATAACGTTATCCTACGTACATAGCGGGCACCTATTAGGTTCGTCAGCCTAATATGTCCGTTATCCACGCGGATCGACGCTATTAATGTTAGGTCATCCGTAAGCCACGCACAACACATAAATGACATTAAATATTCATAAATGACACCTTTCAATAAACGTACCCTCGAAACACTTAATGACTCCTTTATTACCAAACGTTTCTATTTTTATACGTTGGTTCCCTTTTTAAAATGTTGGATAACCAGGTGAGCCATGTTATCGAATGGTTAGTAAAAAACCATTTATCATTTATATTTTCTAGTACGATTTTATATTAGATATATATATATATATATATATATATATATATATATATATATATATATATATATATATATATATATATATATAAAGACTTGATATAATTTCAATATAAATTTATTCATCTCACTTATAAATTTCAATAAAAATTTCAATATAAATTTCGATAAAAATTCCAATATAAATTTCGAAAAAAACTCCAATATAAATTTCGATAAAAATTCCAAAATAAGTTTCGATAAAAATTCCAATATAAATTTCGATAAAAATTCCAATATAAATTTCGATAAAAATTCCAATATAAATTTCGAGTCATTATTCGTTTCGAGTTCCCAAGTCCGAGTCATGAATCTCGGCTTTTACAAAAATCATATTAGCCAAATAAATACTAAAGACCATGTTACGGTGCTGTCAGGGTAGTCGAGACTGGCAAGTCACGATAACACCTGACGTAGCACAAAATTGACATATATATATATATATATATATATATATATATATATATATATATATATATATATATATATATATATATATATATTTATATATATACATATATATATATATATATATCATTAAGTCAAAAATAAACAATTTTCACAATTCTAATTAATCCTTCAAACAATCTCATACCAATATCGCCATCTAAAAAGAAAACCAAACATACCCAACACCATTAAACACTTCCAATCGACTCTTTCAATTTCCCCAAACACAACCGATTAACGGGTATCAAATCTAATGTTTGTCAATAACTTACCAATTACCCAAGACAACACAATTAATTTGTTATTCAATTAAGGCTTTTAATTGAAATGTCATTCGATTCCAAAAAAAATCTAATTCATACCAATGATTCAACGTTAGCCAAATAATCACACGTTAGTCCAATTTATCGTCAGAAAACACTTACTGGTTTCACATATCATTATAACATTAACGGACATGAATTCATTATTAGTAATCAAAGCCGATTACCACTTTTTTTGACAAATTTTAAAGAATAAAACAACGGTTTATGAGGGTTTAGACTCAAAATCGTGACACGAGACCATCACCAATCGACATCATCAAATTCATTATATTCCATCATCTAGTTACGATCAAGGGCACATAAACATGATAAGATGCAAAACACGTGAACATGATACACAGACAATACCAACACACCAGTTTACATGCCTTAATAGCTTAAACGCGTTTCAGACTCGTGTTCATCAAAACTTAACTGTGGAACTCACGTTCACGATACAAAAGGTCTCGTTTGTGACTCCCTGACTTAGTTATAATAGTACCATTTCCTTTATATTCCCAAATCATTTCCACGACTACTACTAATGTGCAAGTTTTAAATCAAGTGGCGAGATTACGCCAGGAAATTGTGTAACCCTGATACTTTGAGAGTATCCACATTATTGATAAATAATGTTTCACATTCTGTGTTCATTTGTTCACTTTAATCTTCCAAATACATTCCAATAGATCCCACGTATTTGTGTATATTCATACAAAGTTTTCTCTTTATTGTATTGGGATATACCCAAGGCAACTACTTAATATAAGTTAAGTGTTATAGATTTAAGGTTTGGGATTCCACACTCTGTGAAAGGTATAGTGCATGCGAGAACATGAGGACATACTTTCTGTACATGTATAAGCATGAGGACATGCTTATAGGGCATGCATAAGCATGTAGAAATGCTTATGGGGTATGCGTAAGCATGAGGACATGCTTACTGTGTGTGTATAAGCATGTGAAATGTTTATGGTGAACTACTAAGATAGGCAGACTTAAATCGTCAACTAACAGGGCACACGCTCAATTAAGTGTTCAATCAAACCGTTATCAAATCAGCCCTAAATATCTCATCAATCATCTTATCAATCAATTCGTCTAATGTGTTCTCAATCATCGGTATCAAATCAATCGAGTTCAAATTTTCAAAATCATAATATACCGTTTACTCAAATCAAATTCCGTAATATCTCAATAATCTCATCTCATTTACCCAAAATCAATAATCATATCTCCAAATCATAATGTTTCCATAATCAGTTCACAATATCCCTTAATAGGTCATCTGTTAATTCAAATCGCAGTTCATACCTTAATCAATTAAGAAGCTTTGGCTTGGCAAGCGGGCGTGCGTCGGTCAAGGATCAATTTTTCTTAAAAGTGGTTATAGTTTAGGGTTTATAAAATACCTATATATCTATAACCTTGAGCTCTGAACCAATCTGTAACACCCCCGAATCTCGGTACAGCGAAAGAGTTAATCAAGTTTTCGGGGCATTACTATTGGATTGGTATCCCGCACAAGTATGGCAAAAAGATAGTCATTTATCATTCAAAGCCAATCCCAAATTTGGTTATTAAAAACATTTAGTTCAAAAGTGTAAATATTAGGCCCAAAACATAATTTAATAAGATAGGTCCCCAAAGTTTATCAGAATCAGAAATGATCCTTGCACCCCGCCTTCTAGCCAAGCTTCCACCGATCACGTATTCCAAACATATCTCAAATTCCTGAGAAATCATGCTAAAAGGTCAGCTTACGCTGGTAAGTTCATAGGTTTAAGTTCAACAAAATCATAGTGTACCTGTAAGAGTTGATTTGCTATGCAAGACCTAGATAGATAAGTACCGTTTCACACACTGATCCTACCTAGATCTCCAATCATATCCCGCATCCAGGGATTACTCGAGCCCCGCGACTCTAGTCCAGCACTGTCGTGGCAAAATCTAGAACAATTGCCAACCCTGGACTAGGTCGAGGTAGAAGTCTATTCTTAGTTAGGCACGGTTAAACCTAGACTAAGGCAACAACTACCACACATCTATCTAAACAGTCAAGCATATAAGCAAATCCAAATAGTTTTAACGGTCCAAAAACAGTAGCATGATTCTCACCCTAATATAGTTAAAAGCGTAGATAAAATTGGGGCTATGAAACACACCTTAGCCACATCAAGGCACGAATAAACACTAGCAGAACATAACAGGTAATCACGGCACAACAATGCACTATTCACTATTGACACGACTAGAATCTAAAGTTAATCTCCATGGCATCCAAAAGAATGTACGACGAGTACAATAGAATAGTGGTGACGTAACCTAATACATATACGATATTCTTAGAATACGGCTCATATCATAAAGAAATCAATAGAAAGTAATGTGTTGTAGTTTTCGTGGATCATTCATGTCGTTACTTTCAAAAGCACATTATCGTTCCTAAAAGTTTATAATTCATATCTCAAAAGTTCTGTTTTAACGTTTCGTGTGGTGGTAAGAAACATAGACGCGATATACAACTCACGCGAAGGAAAAGAAGACATCGACATAATCGAGACATACAGACCATAACTCACGCCAAACAGGAAAAGACATCAAACAAATTAAGAAATACCGACAATACTCAAGCTAGTCAAAGACTAAGAAGCGACGACAACTATTTATGTAACATAAATATGTTAACTGATAAGCATCGGCAATTTACCCAACAATTCTCAAACGTACATGTTCAATAATAAAAGATAAGTTTCCATTTATCGTTCAATTAATAAAGGTATCTCAATCGTTATTCATAATCATACGATTTTACCCGAAATTACTTCATATAAGGTATAGTAATTAGTGTACTATAAATGACCCGTTCGTTTATCCCAACGTTTCCAAATCAATATGACTTCAATAAGTTATATTATCAAGATAATATTTACAAAAAGTTTATAAAAGCTAGCTTGTGTAATAAAACACGAGTTACCAACGTAAGGGTTTATAATAGATTAAACCATATCCATCCATAATATAATAGTTATATAATTCAATAACAGCTTATATGTGAAAATAGAATATTTAGCTTTATCGCAAAAACAATTATACTAAACTTATTTAAACCAAAATGTTTAATAGAGTACAACATACTAATCAATATAACTGTTATCAAAAAGTTTATAAAAGATATTTTGTATTTATAAGACATGATTTATTATCGTAGTTCATAAAGTGTTTATGATAATTAAAACCATATTTATTAACAATACATATCTGAATATCTCGTTACTAGTTAAAATGTGAAAATATAATACTTGGGCATATCGCGAAATAAACATATCAAACTCATTTCTAAGTCTTAACATGCTACACTCGTTTAAGCCAAAACGTTTAATAAGGTTTAACTCATAATCAATATACCCGTACATCAAATGTTACAATTTGTAATATACAATTGAACATATCATTCGCGTATATATTAGTTGTTTAGTTTTATTGACCGTTTGTATGATTCGGGTTCAGATATGTTAAACTCTTATGAGTCTAGCATATCCTTCCGTCGCGTGTACCAAAAGGTCCATAATGTCCAAATAACTAATACCGTAAATCCAATCCTTGTCCAACAATATAATAATGGAACAATGCTCGTAAACGATCCAAGTGTTGCAATCAATCCCTTAACTATAAATACTTTTAACCATTTTTATAGTTTCTTACTTGTTAATCCGATTTACCCGAGTGTGCGCTGAAACCATGACCCAAGTCATAAATAGACAAGTACCAAAAATAATAATATAACGACACTTAGCCGTGACTCCCGTGAGTCGTGGCTTGACTCAACCTGACAATCCAAATCCAACATACCAAACATAACAAAATCAAACATCAAACCTTAATCACTATATCATATACCCATTGATTTGTACCAACTAGACTCGAACATTAATTCGCAATCATGACTATAACGACCATCCGTGACTGAACCATATTTATATTCCGCTAAAACAAACAACCCAAGTCCAAATCGAGTTGGTTAAACCACTCGACACTCGTTCTTACCACACGACACATTCCAAGTTGCATTATCCGTTTTATCAATCATTTTTCAAACTCGTTTAGTTTATTTCCACGAAAACTATACACAACAATATATATGACCGATTTTACCCATGCCTTTAATCCAAAAACATTTTTAAAGAGTTTCATATCCACGAAACACAACAAGGATTATATATACGATTGTATTAAATCGGTCGCAACGGAACATCAATAATAACGTGAAATGGGTTGGCTTACCATAAAGAAAACGAGAAGAAAAGGAGAACAACACTTGGAGGAGGTCTCTTAACGAGTACTTCTCGTAACCCACCAAGATTTGACTCTTTTGAAACTCGTGAACACCAAGAAACATTAAGTCCGAACATAAAATTGTTGACCTAGGGCGCGTATCGGCCTTTGAGGGTACTTACGAAGCATAATCGTGGTCACAAGACCCCGATCTATCGTTTAGAAGTGGTTGTGTAATTATTGGTGGTCGCCAGAAGTTAGCCAGAAAAACTGATGGTGCTGGAACCCTAATATTGGTGGTGGCCGGATTTGTTAGTGAGAGAGAGAGATATGTGTGTTTTTGTAGAGAGAGAAATAAATGGTAAAAATGGGAGAGTGGTGAGGAGGTGTGGTATATGTAGTACTACGAGGGACCAAAGTTGTACACTTGAAACACAAGGGGCGGCAATGAAAACTTCCACAAGGGCCCTAGGTGTAACTTTACAAAACTTTTGATATAAGTGATTCGGGGCTCGTTTTAACTAGAAAACAAGGGATTCGTGACTCGAGAGTTACGCCAATGTTTTTAAAATATTATTTCCAATAAAAACGATATAAAATATGACTCGTATCTCAGTTTAATCAAAACAATTGCTCTAACCGATGTTTCTCCAATTACGACGCATCGAGGAATTTACGAGTCACAAGCAATGTCATACACCTGTTCCTTGTCAACCCAGAATTGGTCGGGTACCAATTGCTCAAGACCTGGATGTATGTAGGTTGCTGCTTTCATCTTGGAAATAGATAAAGCTGGTTTTCTTTCTGCAATTCGAGCACGTAGATAATCCAGGTCATGGTTGAAGAAGAACTCTGATTGGATTGTCAATTGTCCCGGTTCACCTCCGAGAGGAACAGGTTTGTTAACATCAAAATGACTGATCTGCTCACTGACTTGATCATTCAGCATTTTATGGCATTCTTCCCTTTGGTATTGAAGCTGATTAGCATCAGAGTGGAAGACTTTGACGATTTCAAACACTGGGCCTTCAAGATCTTTAGGAGGGATTGACGAAATTCCCTTCTTCTCACAAAACCACTTCATAAAGCTTCTCATATCCCCTGTGATGTGAAGAAGAGAGTCTTCTGCTGGAGCTTCATAGTTGGAATTAATGGTTGTAGCCCAATTGTTTTCAAGGATTATCGAATCAGATCAGGAATAGACCATGAAGGTTCAGGAGTTTGAGGTTTATCTTTGGTGAGCCATCTTTGAGTCATATCCTTTGATGGTCCAGTTCTCGACATTTTGATGCGTTTACCCTCAATATAAGCGTCCCACCAATCTTCTTCTTCAATAACTTTGGGGATATGCTTGGTAGAGACGTCATCATCTTTTGATTCTGACACTTGAGCAACATAAGACTATTCATTAAGCATCTTGTCTTCAGGGATAGATGAGAATGTGGGTGTAAACCTGGAATCAACCGTGGTCCAAGCCATAGACGTCTTCTAAGTACCTTGACCACCGAATGAATTGGTTTGATTAGAGGGTTTTGGTGGAGATGTTGGTGGATTTATCTTAATTGTTGTTGTTGTGCTAGAAAATCCACCAGTACCAGAAGTTCCAGCTCCACCAGTTGGAGGAGGAGCAGGAGGAGGTGGAGATTTAGGACCTTTATGCAACAACTCCAACACAAAACTCCTCCTTTTTCTTCTTTGCCGCTCTTTCTCGAATGTCCTCCAGAAACTGTAAATAATTATCGTGCTTTATCGATTCTTCGAGAGCCACGTATAACTTCTTATGGACCTCATCCAGATGCTCTTTAGCGTCATACATTTTATCCGAAAGGACTTCTCTCATGTCTGAAGTGGGTAAGTCTTTAAAGTGTTGAAGCATTGGAGCTTGCATTGCCTATTCTACAGCATCTTTAACTTCGGCTTCAATGGCGTCTGCTACAGCTTCATCAAAGTTAAGGTTCTCCAGCCTGGAGACACGACGATCGAGGACGTTGATAGATTTAGGCAGGTGCCTCTCAAGAGCTTCAATACGTTTCACGGCCTTGTCGAGCAATTGCTCAGATGTTAAGATCAGAGGTGGTGACACCGGTGGTTTGTCAGTGTCACTAATTGTGACAACTGGTGATGGATCTTTAGCTGGTTCAGGTGGTGGAAGTGCGGTTGTTTGATCCAGTTTGGGTGGTTGAAGTGTGGTTGTTTGAGCAGGTGCTGACATCGGAGGGATGGTTGAGGTGTCTTGCTAAATGGTGACTGAGAACATAGACTTTACTTCTTCCTTTTCATTGTTTTGCTTGTCAAACTCTATGTCTGAGGGTCTCTCCTCAAGGAATTGATCACCAAAGGTAAAGTCAGGCTCCAGATTCTTTAGTGATGACAGAGATCCAGTGGATATGTTTGATTCTTCCAGGTGCATGGGTTCCTCAAACCTTTGCTCAAGAATCTCCTATGTTCCTTTCAGCAGTTCATTACCCTCAACTTATGTGATTTGTCTGTCAGATTCCATTTGTTCAATCTCTGTTTCAAGCACTAGAACTTCTTTAGTAGGGACTGATTCTAGGCTTTTTGATTGAGTATCCCTTAAGGCTGGGGTTTCATCAGGTGCATCAGGTACATCTTTTTCCACTCCAAATTGTACTTGTACTGAGTATGATTCAACATCTCTTTTCTTGTGTACAAATTGGGAAGTTGTTTTTGGAGGTGGAGAAGAGATGGTCAGTAGTATTTGAGTGGCTTGTTCTGCTTCTACTCATGCAATCCCTTTGCCTTTGTCTTGTGTAGCAGGTGTGATTTGTTGTGGTGTTGACACTGGTTCTCGTAATACAACTCCTCCCACTGGAGGTCTCTGAGACATGTTTAGGGAATCCAGGCTTTGTTGAATCCCTTGTTGTAGTGCAGCCTCATCTTCATCCATTAAACTCATTTGTCTCTCAATATCCTTGGATCCTTCATCTTTTACCTTTTCGGCTTCTCTCTTTCTCTTCTTCTGCTTTTGTGATTAAGTGTCAGTAGATTGAATTCTATCAAGTCTCTTCTTGGGAAGGGCGGCGTACGAGGTTTTAGAGTATGATTTAACAAGAGAAGTAGACTTTGAAGACTTGGGTTGTGAGGGATCGGGAGTGTCACCAATATTGGATCTGGATGCCCTTTTCTTGTATTTTCTGAAGTAATCAGCCATCTTAATGCTATATGTGAGAAGAGCATCACGAATTCGCATTCCAAATATTTCTTTATTAAAACCTTTGGCAACATATTTGAGGTTACGAAGTACAAATTCATCACTTGCTTCATGGAGGACTAACTCACTCCTTGGATTAAACTGATGTGTCTGTTGTAAGAACTGAATGACGAGCTTCGAGAACCTTACACAAGGAATTACAAGTTTGTTTATGGCCTTCCTTCCTTTTGCTTGATAAAGAACATTTTGTCTGTCGGTGATGAATGTGTTCATAGACAAAGAAAATTCTTCCCAAATGCGTTATGTGACACCAATATCCACCCCTTTGATAATCCCCCACAAGATTTGTAGAATAGGAGCCCTCACTTTATCGAACCCTAAAGTTTTACCGGTTATGTATAGGTTGAGAATAGTAGCAATGGCTCTCCGTGGTTGATACATGTTGGTGGTGATGATATCTGAAGCCCTTGTTACGTTAACTTGCTAACCCAACTCATTGAGAAAGTCTATTAGTTCTTCAGCAGTAGGTGGAGGGAGGTATTGTTTTGTAGGGTCACATGGAGTGATTGCTAGGGCCTTACTGAGAATCTCAGAGGTGATTCCATACTCTTTATCATCAAGCTTACAAGAGTAATTAGCTGAGATCTTGTCCCAAGTAACAGTGTTTCAAAATTGTTGTTGGTAGATGGAAGGGATCGTGCATCGCTTGGTCAAGGCACTAAAAAAGTTAGTGTTTTTCAGAATGTCAATGGCAGTCCTGAAGAGTGGATTTGGTTGTGTCCTATCCATGTCCACATAGAAGTTGCTTTTTGCTATCTCAACCCATTTATCTTTTGGAAGAATTTCCTTGTCTGTAAGAACTGTGGGTAGAGTAGAGGTAGCAAGGTTCTTGGAAGAGGTTTTGTCTGCCATTGAAATTATGTATGATCACACATACAACGACAGTATTCGAGAGCATGTTAGGTTAGACATGGTTAGCCGATCAACCTTAATGCAACCTCATGACATAAGCACAATAAGTAGCATACATGACAGAATAACTAAAAGCAGATTGATATACTCAGAAAATAGGATAAGTTGCTTCAATAATTCTCAAAGTAACAAATCACTTTGACAAGGTTTTCTAGAGACAAGTTGCTTATACTTAATTGTTAAAAACAAATTGCTTTAATAGTTAAAAAGTGACAAGTTGCTTTAATCAGGATTTCATGAGACAAGTCGCTTTAATGAAAGTGTTATAGCTAGTCGCTTTAATCAATTTGTCAAGACAAATCGCTTCAAGTGAAACCAGACACAATTCGCTTTTATGAAAGTGTTATAGCAAGTCGCTTTAATCAATTTGTCAAGACATATCGCTTCAAGTAAAACCAGAGACAAGTCGATTTTATGAAACTGTTATAGCAAGTCGCTTTAATCAACTTGTCAAGACACGTCACTATGAGAAAACCAATGATAAGTCGCTTTTATGAAAAGGTTTTAGCAAATTCACTTTAGACAACATGTCAAGATAAGTCGCTATGAGAAAACCAAGGATAAGTCGCTTGCAAGAAACCGATTATGAATATCTACCAGGAACACCCTATTGTATGACAAGTCGCTCTCAAGAATGTCCAACATATTTACAACTCGTCATCAAGAAAGCATGTACCAAGTCGCCACCAAGAACAACCTATTGTACGACAAGTCTCAATCAAAAACGTGTG
Organism: Chrysanthemum seticuspe; assembly: GCA_019973895.1. NCBI lineage: Eukaryota > Viridiplantae > Streptophyta > Magnoliopsida > Asterales > Asteraceae > Chrysanthemum > Chrysanthemum seticuspe. Next base: position 324,214,219 of record BPTQ01000001.1, on the reverse strand, counting down.
TTGACACATCCAAATGACACTTATCACACAAACATATGAAACATGAGGCATAACCAAATAAGTACAACGATCAAATACAACCACGACACAAGCATAAACATAAACATATAACATCAACCCAATGATCCGCTCCAGACAGTCAGGTTTTATCACACAAGCTAACCACTTGTGAATGGTCAACCGTAATAAAAGTCCGAACTGTCTGAAACCAATGCAATTAAGATCTGGAGAGTTTAGTGTATCCCCGGGTCGTTAAGTCCCAACGAGGTGTGAACACTGTAGTACAACGAATCTGTGATCGGGTGATATTGAATGGGAAAAGGTTTGATTTGGAATAATTATAACTAAAGAAAAAGTTTATAAATTACAGCGACTTAAATGCAAATTAAAGAAAATTAAAAAAACTAAAATATATTAAATAAACGCTATCACTATTTTAAAATCGATTAATGTTTAAAACCTAAAATATACGTTTATGTTTAAATAAACGTCTACGTACAAAAGAAAATGTGAAATTGAAACAGTATTAACCCTAAAAATATAAAAATGAAATTTTTATAAACCTACTGATAAGAGAAAATTTTAAGAAAAATTTTATTATTTATTACACTATTTATCTAATTATTATTAATTAAAAACTATTTATTAATTATTTAAAATGCACTAAAATACAAGAAAATACAAAATTAACCTATAAAAATAAAATTATAACTTAGAAAAATCTAAAATATTATAAAACTAATTTTAAAACTGAAAATATATTTTTTAGACTTTTTATCTATTTATTATTAATTTAATACTATTTAGAACTAATTAAAATGCTAGAAAATAGAAGATGAACAGTAAAAATTATGATAAATTACAGGAAAATCTAAAATAATATTCTTAATCTAGGAAAAATGAAAAATTATTTTTTTTTTAACTTTTTCTGATTTATTTGTAATAAAAGCTATTTAAAAAGTCTTAGAAACTGGTTTAAAATAAGAAAAATAGTAAACAGTGGCAGAAAATTATGAAAAATTTAGGAAAATTGTAAAATATAATCCTAAATCTATAAAAAATATAAAAACATATACTAGTGTGCAAGATTCAGGTTCTGTAGTGAAAGAGCTTAAGAATAAGCTATACAAAATAAGCTAAAAGCTTTCTAAGTGCACCAAATTGACACAGAAGCTAGAGTACACTAAAATTACTTAAAACCAACCTATATTAACTAATCTAAACTTCTAGGATGCAAACTACAATGATTTGACTTGATTGATCAAGTGAACTTGACCAGTCCTACCCCTTATGTTTAAGCTTAAGCACAAGCTTATTTAGTGAACCAAACTAAAAACTAAAAGTGGAGAGCTAAAGATCACCTAACAGACTACACATGGACCAATTTTCAGCTCCTCACAAGCTTAAATGAAGCTTGTGCAAAGGCTGTAAGTTGCCTGTATCCACACTCAGTTATGCTGAGTGTGAACAGGGCAAAAGCAGCCTATAGAAAAGCTAATTTAGAGCTTTTAGAAACTTGGAAAAATTACACAAAAATCATATTTAAGCTCTTGACCAACTGAACTAGAAAATCCCAAAATATCACTTAATATGAACCAAAACTGAGTCCATGAAAAATCAATAAAGTTTTGCAAAAACTATAATTTTCACTTTTGACTTTTTATCATATTTTGCAAAGTTGACTAAATTGAATTTTGATCATGCAAATCAGATTGTAAATGTTGTTTAAAGATGAAATATGACCTAAAGAAGCTATCTATGATGCTTTTATACCTAAAATGCAAGAGTATACCTACTTAATCTAACAGATGTGTATGTAAGAGAAGGTTTAATATGATTTTGACTTTTATTGAGTTCTAAGGTGCAAATATATGATCTAGATAACTCTAATATACCTAAGTTGTACTCAAGAAACTGGTCTTAGCCTCTGAACAAAACTTTAACACAGATAAAGGCTTCAAACCAAACATCCCTTAATGGAACTGTCTTGGTTACTTTTGACTGAAATTGATTATTTTAAGCTAAGCTGTCTAATGAACTATCTTTAACTGACTTATTTAAGTGCTAATAAACATTAAAAACTATAGATATGCTTATTGAAAAGCTATTTTTATTTTTAGTCTATTTTAGGCTATTTATAAGATATTTAAGTAAAACAAAGGAAATAACTACTTAATATTTATAAGACTGATGACATGTAGATAAAAACTAATAATAAGCTGAAAATTATAAAAACAAGCTACCAATAAGCTATTCTAGACTAAGCTATAAAAATAGTACAAAATTAATGAAAAAGCTTACAACTGATAAGCTTATGGAACAAAGAAACAAGGACCAGAACTCAACTTGGTGTGTCAATACCAAGCTTAAACACCATTCCAGCTTAATCACCCCAGCTTATCAACCGCCACAGCTTATTTTGAGCTTTTGTTGACTTTCTTTGACTTTTTCTAGTTTTTCTAAATTAAACAACTAGAATCTAATGCAGGCTCATGAAAAGCAATAATAAGCTTATCTGAGCTTGTTTGAAGGGTAAAAGAGCTTATGTGACTTCTAATTATTATAATTAACTTAATACGAATTAACAAGAAACATAAATACTTGAAATCTTATTAACTTTGAATAATTACAATACAAAAGTGATTTTTAACTTGAAACAAACTTAAAATTACACTGAGAACTTAAATTTAAACTAAAACAAGCATTTTAAATAAATTTTACACTAAAAAGTGGTCTAAAACATGCGACGACTAATTCTCTGTCTTCTTTTCCTTTTAATAGGCATCCAAAAGATTTCTTGTCAACCTCATATTAAATCCCACCATTTTCCAGCCATTGAATCCTTTTAATTAATCATATTCGTCCATTTGTCAATTTTGGCGGGAAAAAGTATTTGAGCAGGTTTTGATAATTAATGCGATTTGGGAGGATATGGAGGTGTTAGGGAGTGGGTAGGGAGCTGGAAAGGTAGTGGTGAGGTGGAAAGGTGGTGAAAACCAGGGTAGTTTTGGTTTGCAGGTTTGGGAGAAAAGGAGAAACAGTGGAGGCGGTTTTTTTGTTTTTAAAATGTGGGCCGGGTTGGATATTGGGCCTGGGTTGTGTTTTGTGTTTGGGTTAATAACACAAAAGAGTCCGTTTGGTTTTGTATTAATAACAAGGACCAATTGTGTAATATTCTGAAAGTATAGGGACTGAACCTGTAACTAATACAAGGGTTAAACTTGCCAAGTTTCATTTACCAAAGGACCATAAATGTTTATTTTCCAATTTTTAACGTCCAAGGGTCATTTTTGCCAATTTTGAAACTTGAGGGACCAAACATGTAAATTCTCCAAACTTATCATATAAGGACCAAATATGCCACATTTGAATAGTACAAGGTTTATTTTTGATTATTTTCATTTTTTAAACTCACCAAGGACTATATTTGACATTTTTCAAACTTAAAGGACCTTTTCTGCCATTTGCCCAAAGATTCATTCTAGGACCATTTTCGACAATTTAGAATAATTCAGGGACCTTGAATGATATTTTACAAGTTTTTGAATTACCAGGGACTAGATTTGACAACTTTTGAAACTTGGGGGACTAAAACTGCCAATTATTCAAACTTGATACGTTTTTCATCAGATTTTGATATTTTTGCATTTAAAACACATAAAACACTTATTTGTGATATTTTTATCATTTTGATGCATTTCTGAGTGTTTTCAGATGTTTTTGGCATTCTAAATGGTACAAAAATGATGAGTATTTAGACACTCGTCAATCCCCCACACTAAGATATTGCTAGTCCCTAGCAATCTTTTATGAAAATTTAATGGATTTCATCTCTTTACCAAAAGCCATTACTTCTGGAGTAGCCAATTGTTTCAGTTCAAGTAAGAACCTTGGCACAATGATAACCAAATGATTTTGAGCAAATCACCAGCTTTTAACAGATTTGATTTGTCTTTACCAGAAACCGTTTACTTCTGGACTAGCCAACTCTTAGATAAATTATAAATATTATCTTTGGTGAGTCGATTTACCAATTATGGTTTTCCAACTGCCTTTACCACAAGCCATAAACTTGCGGGCTAGCCAACTCTTCACTTTTAAAGATATGGTGAGCTGAACACCATACAATTTTGGGCAAATTGCAAGCCGTCAACGGATTTGAGATATCTTTACCAAGAGCCGTTTGCTCCTGGATTAGCCAATCCTTATGTGGGTTAGACATGGTGGACTGATTACCATTTGTTGTGTTTAGTACATAGTACTTCCACTAAAAAAATTAAAAATTTTGGCTATTTTGGGGGGAAAAGGGACTAAAAGGGTACATTTATGATCAAATTCGCTAGAATTTCCCCCCCACACTTAGAAATGAATATTGTCCTCAATATTCAAAGTCCCGGCTGTTATGCCAAATCCTTGAACGTAAAAAGATTGTTAATACAAATATCGTCATTAAACGTTATTTATATTTTTGATCTTAAAACCAAACACTACTTAAGCATTTGCATATTTCTATTAATAGTAATACAACATTTGACATCATGTATTACATCATGGAGATCATTGGAAGATTCCATTAGATATTTTGTGAAGATTTGTACTCTTCATATCTTGCACAATCTTACTTAGATAGAGTTGACTTTAGGCAAGATTTGATATCTTGACTGTCAGACTGGCGGTACCATTTTGGTACACGGGCGGAACCCTTTTAAGGGGTCCGCGGTCCGTGGACGCTCCTGTCCAATTTGGCTATAAATAGCAATGCCAAGCCAAGTAGTTTCTCATCCCTTTCTAACATACTCTCATACATATCTTCTCTCTAACCTTTCTAACTCAGTTTCATATCATATTAGTGATCTCTTTTGTAGCAAAGAAGATCAAGTCATATTCAAGCTTCAACGAGAAGTTGGAAGTCTTGTTTGTTTAATTTTGTATGATCTAGTGTTGATCCATACTTCATTGTTGTATCAAACCATCATAATCTTGTGAGTGTGAGTGGTTAGTATTTTAGTCCTCAAAATACATTGTGTGTGGGAGTAGTTGTACCCTTGAAAAGAACTCGACATCTAGCTTAGTGTCGGAAATAGTGTAAGCGAAGTGTAAAGGTTTTCTCCGCCAGTGAAAGGAGCTTGTTGACTAGTGAAGTTAAACTCTCGAGTGTGAGACTCGGGGAGTGGAGTAGGGCAAGGAAAAAGAGTCCTTGTAGGCCGAACCACTATAAACAACTTGTTGTGGTTTGATCATCTCTTTCCTTATTTACTTATTACATATTGCTTGCATATTTCATTAACATACTTAAGATCAATATCAATTGATCTTTCAATAAGTTTCAAAACAAAGATTTTAATCGGTAAACTATTCAACCCCCCTTCTAGTTTTCTACAATTGGTACCAGAGCCTCGTTGCTCAAGAATTTCTAAAATAACTTGTATTTTATAAACTTGAAACGATCCATGGATTCTGAAAACTTTAAAGAAGGGCAATCTATGCAAAGACCACCACTCTTTGAAACCAATGGATTTATCTATTGGAAAAACCGTTTTGAAACATATGTAAAATCAAAAGATATAGATCTTTGGTTTATTATTGTTAAAGGAGATTTTAGTTCTACAACAAAGGATATTTCCGTTGATGAACAAAAGAAATTAGTTGCTAAAAATAATGAAGCTAAAATGATGCTTTATAATGCTTTACCTAGAAAAGAATATGAAAGAATTTTTATGTGTGAAACCGCCAAAGATATTTGGGAATCTTTAATTGTTACACATCAAGGTAATTCACAAGTCAAGGATAACAAAATTGATCTTCTTGTTCAACAATATGAACAATTTGTTATCCCTGAAGATGAAACCATTGATTGTGGCTTTGCTCGTTTTAACACTATCATTACATCACTTAAAGCACTTGATGAATCTTTTCGTAGTAAGAACTTTGTCAGGAAATTTCTTAGAGCACTCCATCCCAAATGGAGAGCTAAAGTGACCGCTATTGAAGAATCAAAAGATCTCTCAATAATGTCACTAGACGAGCTAATTGGCAACCTCAAAGTTCACGAAATGGTAATGGAGAAAGATTCGGAGATCATCAAAGGAAGAAAGGAGAAGATCAAATCCGTTGCTCTTAAAGCAAAGGCGGAATCAAGCGATGATGGTGAATCTTGTTCCGATAGTGAAGATGAGGAGTATGCCATGGCCGTTAGAGATTTCAAGAAGTTCTTTAGAAGAAGAGGAAAGTTTGTAAGACAACCTCGAGAAGAAAAGAAGCCATTCCGAAAAGATCGGGATGAAAAGAAGATTAAAGGTGAAAGAAAGTGTTTTAGATGTGGTGATGCAAGTCATCTCATAGGAGAATGTCCCAAGCCACCTAAAAGCAAAACTCAACGAGCTTTTGTAAGTGGTGCTTGGAGTGATAGTGAAGACAATGAAGAATCAAGCAAGGAAGAGATCGCTCTAATGGCACATGAGTCAAATGAGGTACTTTCTGACTCTTCTTATTCTTCTATAGATGATGACACATTGCAAAAACAATATAATCAATTGTGTGAGCTAAGTCTAAAAATCATAACTAAAAATAAATTTCTAAAAACTAAAAAGGAGTTTTTGGAAAATGAGGTATATGAGTTAAAAGAAAAAGCAAAACGACTTGAAAAAGGAAAAGCAAATGACGATGATTGTAAATCATGTCAAGAGCTTAATCTTGAAATAGAAAAACTAAAGCTCACACAAGAAATTTTAATAGAAAATAATTCTAAGTTTAAAAGGTTTAACAAAAACATCGCTCTTGCCGATGAAATAGTTAAAATTCATAAAACACCAGGAGACAGGAATGGGCTAGGTTTTAATGAAGTATTAATCTCAAAGAGTCAAAACAAAATGGCCGAAAAGGACGAACATTCTGTCAAAATTGCTGCAGTACAGCACGGACCAGACGGAACCAAAATAAGGGTTCCGTCCGTTGTGCAAAATGGTACCGCGGGTACTTCAGCAGAACAGAATGTTCGCAATACGGACCGTACTGAATTTGTTAAAGTAACAAAGAAAACCAATGATAATGTTAAACTGAAACCAGCAATTATATTAGGAGTAGGACTTGTTAAAAATGAATTTAGATCAAAAACCACTCAACAACGATATAAAATTTCTTTTGCCAAACACCCCTTTCCTAAGAGCAACCACAACGTTCAACCTAACTACCAACACAACGGTTGGAATCAAAACTTTCCTAGACCATATCAAACTCCAGATTACATGCCATGGAACCATTATCCATCATTTCCATACATGAATCAAATAAATGGTATGTTTAACCCAAACGGACCCATGAGATATTGGGGACCAAATGTTTGAGTTATTCGCTTCTTATGTATGCTTGAAAGTTGGATTGGAACCTGATGAATGGATAAAAGATAGTGGATGCTCTCGACACATGACGGGCAACAAAAGTCTCTTCTCATCATACCAAGAGTATGACGGAGGTAATGTCACTTTCGGTAGCAATCTCAAAAGCAAAATCATTGGCAAAGGTACGATTGCTCATAACTCTCTAACTATTGAAAATGTTGCTCATGTGGATAGGTTAGGATTTAATCTACTTAGTATTAGCCAACTATGCGATAAAAAGTATAAAGTACTATTTGATGAAAATGGTAGTAAAATACTAAAAGATGGTATCACCATAGCTAAAGGAGTTAGGAAAAATAACATATACGTCATGAAAATAGATAAAACATATAATGACAAACTTTGCCTAACAACATTAGACGATAGCTCATCTCTTTGGCATAGACGCTTAGGTCACGCTAATATGAGACTTATACAAAACCTATCTTCAAAAGAGTTGGTTAGAAATTTACCAAAACTAAAATATGACCAACACTTTTGTGACGCTTGCAAAATTGGTAAACAAACACATAGTAGTCACAAATCTAAAAATATGGTGTCTACATCTAAGTGTCTAGAATTATTACATATGGACTTATTTGGACCATCCGCTATAAGAAGCTATGGAGGCAACTTATACACTTTGGTCATAGTAGATGATTACTCAAGGTTTACTTGGACGTTATTTTTGAAAACCAAAAATGAAGCTTTTGATAAATTTGAAATACTTAGCAAGAAAATTCAAAATCTTCTAGGTGTCAAATATGTGTCGATCCGAACGGATCATGGTCGTGAATTTGACAACGAAACTCAATTTGGAAACTTTTGTGATACAAATGGTATAACACATAACTTTTCCGCTCCACGAACACCTCAATCAAATGGAGTAGTAGAACGTAAAAATAGAACAATTCAAGAAATGAGTAGAACAATGCTTAATGAACAAAACATTCCTCAAAAGTTTTGGTGTAACGCCGTTGACACTTCTACATATATTTTAAATAGAGTCCTAATACGTCCTTTCCTAAACAAAACACCATATGAACTTTATAAAGGTAAAAAGCCAACATTAGGATATTTTAAAGTCTTTGGTTGTAAATGTTTTATTCTTAATACTAAGGATTATCTCACCAAGTTTGACCCAAAGTCTTATGAAGGTGTATTTCTTGGTTACTCTCAAACTAGTAAAGCTTACATTGTCCTAAATAAAGAAACAATGATAGTCGAGGAATCGTTAAACATAACATTTGACGAAAGTCCACCTCCCTCTAAGACATCGCCTTTGGTAGATGATGACTTAGTTGAAAGTCAAATTAATAATAACAAGGAAGAAGAACCATTAAATAAGGAAATTGTCAACATAAAAGAATCTAAAAGTCATCCATTAGAAAAGGTCATAGGAAAACTTAATCAAAGAACCTTAAGATCACAAGCTCAAAATCAAAGTAATCATTTTTGTTTTGTATCCACCATTGAACCAAAAACCATAAATGAAGCAATAAAAGATGAATCATGGGTAATTGCCATGCAAGAAGAATTAAACCAATTCGTTAGAAATGATGTTTGGAAACTAGTTCCAAAACCCAAAGATCAAACTATAATTGGAACAAAATGGGTCTTTCGAAACAAAATGGACGAAAATGGTATAGTATCTAGAAACAAAGCTAGGCTTGTTGCACAAGGTTATAATCAACAAGAAGGAATTGACTATGATGAAACTTATGCACCGGTAGCTAGACTTGAATCTATTAGAATATTACTTGCTTATGCATGTGCTTATGATTTTAAATTATTTCAAATGGATGTTAAAAGTGCTTTCCTTAATGGGTTTATTAACGAAGAAGTGTATGTTGCTCAACCTCCCGGTTTCACCGACTTTGAGAAACCACATCATGTCTTCAAACTCAAGAAAGCATTATACGGCCTTAAACAAGCACCTAAAGCTTGGTACGACCGTCTTAAGACTTTTCTTATTGATAACAAATATACTATGGGATTAGTAGATAATACTCTTTTTACTAAGAAATAGGAATCGCAAATTATTATTGTTCAAATATACGTTGATGACATTATATTCGGATCAACTTGTCAAGAGCTATGTGATGATTTCTCTAAAATCATGCATGACGAGTTTGAAATGAGTATGATGGGTGAGTTAAACTTCTTTCTAGGACTTCAAATCAAACAACTAGATGATGGTATTTTCTTTAACCAATCTAAATATATAAAAGACATGCTTAAGAAATTTGGTCTTGAAGATTCCAAACCAACTAAAACACCCATGTCCTTGGACACTAAACTCACCAAGGACGAAGAAGGTGAATCCATAGATAACACTAAATATAGAGGAATGATTGGTAGCCTACTCTATCTTACGGCTAGTAGACCCGACATTATGTTTAGTGTTTGTCTATGTGCTCGCTTTCAAGAAAACCCAAAGGCATCACACTTAGAAGCATTAAAAAGGATTTTTAGATATATTAAGGGAACAACATGTTTAGGATTATGGTATCCCAAGGGAACGGGTATAAAAACCATAGTGTATGCCGACTCGGATCATGCCGGTGATTATGTCGATAGAAAAAGTACAAGTGGTATTTGCACTTTTGTCAGACATTGTCTCACCTCATAGTTTGCAAAGAAGCAAACGGCTTTAGCCATCTCTACTACTGAAGCCGAATACGTCTCAGCCGGAAAAGCATGTCAACAAGCTCTTTGGATGAAGCAAGCTCTCGTAGACTACGGAATTCATCTCAACGACATTGTGATACTTTGCGACAACAAAGGAGCCATCGATCTCAGCAAGAATCCCGTTCAACATGCTCGTACTAAGCACATTGAAATCCGTCATCACTTTCTTCGCGACAATGTTCAAAAAGGAAACATTTCAATCGAGAAAGTATCCTCCGAAGACAACATTGCCGACATCCTTACTAAACCTCTTAAACGAGAACCTTTTAATCTTCTTAGACTTGGTTTAGGGTTAATGGAACCAAACATGTAGGATAAACATAGCCTAAAACATTAGAATAGTCAAACCAAAACAACTTTACCTTGTATCTGCTACTGTAGCCACGGCACCAAACGACAACACGGACGGAACCAAAAATTTGGTGCCGTCTGGTCCGTGGTGTCTACAGAAGCAAAACTACTATATACATAACATCCTCTTCCTCACAACCCACTTTACCAAAATGTGTAAAACTTAAACCAAGCTCATTATTGTCATCTTCCCACTCACTAATCACTGAAGATAACATCATTTTAAGTATCCTAACTACATTTCATCTCTTAATTCTGAGTCTAGGATTCTTATTTATGCACAAAACTATCATAAATCATTACATGGGGTTTTATGTATGCATTTATACTAAATATGAATTCAATTGGCAAATTGCATAACTAGTCATTCAAATTAGGTACTACATTATCATATTGCATAAACAAATCATGTTTCCCACTAATTGATAGATAATAAATATAAGGCCTTATTCAAACAACCAAACACCCCATGTCAAAAGTTTTGAAAAGCTTCTCACTTGTAGGAAAACATTTTTCATTGCTAATACAAATAGAAACGTTAGAATTTTCATCACTTGCATGCTCTTGAATACTAAAGGTATTGCATAACTAATATGCACTCCCGGGTATATTCAAATGTAGCCACATTGAATTAGGAGCATTTGGGTTATCTCATGGTATTTGCCAAACACTCCACTAAAACCATTTTGTGCATAAAATGAGTCGAGATAACCGCAACTCCAAATTGTTTTCATATAGGCACACACTAGAATCAAAAACGTTAAAATTCATTTTCATATTTTTTTTAACATGTTAATTCCTGTCCTTAGGAATAACCATGGTAGCCGCAAGATTCTATGATCACAAAGACACTCTTAACTACATTCCCAAACACCACAAAACCAAAGGACTCACCAAGGAACAAGTAGAAATATTTAGGGGTCTAGAATCAAGGTATTTCCACGAGGGCAGAACCATTCACCCATCCTTCCTTGAGCACACTAATCTTCGTGAAGAATTAGCCGCCATTCAATTCGATTGTCTTCTTGACATTGATGAACCAATTTGTCCTAGGTTTGTGTTAGAATTCTATGCTAGTGTGACCGGTTTTAGTGATGAAGATGATGATGAATTTTGTCTTAGCTTTAGAATCAACCAAAATGACTACACCATCACCTTAAGTGAATTTGCTAGAGTACTAGGAATTCCCAACCGAGGAACTTGTGTCTACACGGATAAGTGGTCACTCACCGCCCTTGATGCAATCAACGACCGCACTTCTCCCTATCTAACCCGCTTGGCCGATAAGGATGTCATCCGTAAACACCTTTTTAACCCAAAAACGGATACAACCCGAGTAACCCGAAAGGGAAAAGAGGTAGACCGAGATCCATATGGAATGGAGCTAAATGAACTTAAGCACGAATTTAAGAAATGGGAGGAGTTACTTAGAGCAAACGTCATTAGCACCATAGGGAATAGGGATCACATAAACGCTTTTCTTTGCCACATGCTCTACAACTTGTCCACCCGACAACCATTCAACTTAGCCTACTACATAGCTAGGAGAATGATTGATATTCCAACTCAAGGATCCGTTGCTCTTCCATACGGGATGCTTCTCACCCGTCTCTATAGAAACTTCGCTCCAATTCCACCAACCCCAAAAGGGATGCACCTCCACTGTGATCTCATCCCTCACATCTTTGTACCTTTGAGTGATGCTCGAGTTGCTAAGACTAAAGGCAAGAGAGCTAAACCTTCAACTCCTTCATCATCATCATCAAATAGCTCCGAGGATGGTCTTCCAAGCTCTCATCTTCCACCTCAAGAGTATTACGCATCTCTTCCTGAGATTGAGAATGAATCAGCAGAATTCAAACAAACTAAAGGAATGTTCAAGTGCCTTGGTAGGATGATGAACAAGATTTACAAGAAGTTGGACAAATAAGGGTACTTTAAGGAGTGTTTGGAACAATACATTATCGTTAATGTTTGATACTATTTAGTTGTTTTTATTATGTAGGATGAAAATATAACTTGAAACAATGATGTATGCTAACAATCTCATGCAGGGGGATAGCACAAGTATGCTATCAAATTTTACCCATTTTCACTATATTGTGGAAATCAATAAGCCTTGCTCAAAATCTATGCTCCATTATGTTTAGATATGTGTTATTTACTTTTCCTAACTAGAAATGTTTAGTATAACAGCTTTTGAGAAAAATTTCAGGTTTCGGAAATTTCCCCGACACCTAAAAACGTACTCTGTCCATTTTTCAGCTCTCCACGGATCAGACGGCACCAAAATTTTGGTACCGTCCTTTATGTAGTTTGGTACCGCCATACCTGTACAGGCGGACCAGACGGCACCCTTTTTAGGGTACCGTCAGTGTATTATTTTGGTACCATGGATTCTCCAGGTAATTTTCTGAATTTCGACTCTTTCGTGATTCCAAATTATCTTCCATCACTTATAAATCAATCTTAACTAGTTTATACTGTTATTAGAACTAGTATCATTTACCAAAGTCTATAAGAAATCCATTTCCCACCAAAATTCAAAAATTTGAAAAATCCACCCAAGGAGCCCTTTGGCATAAAGGAAGGAACCAAATTTTTGGTACCTTCAAATCCGTGGGTAATCTGAATATTAGGAAATTCCACTCACTAGAACACATTTATTGCATATCTCTTCTTCTTCACTCCATCTTCTTTGAATGGATTGACTTGGGTGATATGACTAGCATTCAACCCACTTCCAAATCATTAGGAACCTCATCTCCTCAATGGTTCAACATCAAATCAAACCATCTCTCAACAATTTCTTACCTCTATAAATTGAAAGGCTTTACCATGATCATCCTCACACCTTCTTCATTCTCACTACTATCTAGCAAATCAAAAACCCAAGTTAAAAATGACTAAATCATCACCAAAACCTTGCAAGAAAACCGCTAGAATTAGCGTTAGGCCTTGTTGTTTTGTTCATCTTAGCTCATCATCCGAATCTTCACCACTCACCATCTCATCTCCCATTAGAGATGACACACATCTTACCTTAGCTACACCCACTTCATCACACATTGTGATCACCACTCCACCACCAATAAAAACACCTACTTCACCTCCACCGGCACCCATCCAAACATCCAAAACACCTTCACCACCTTCACCAAGGTCTCCCACTCTCACTCCCATGGAGTTATTTTCAACTCCACCAACATCACCAAATCCTTTTCTAGAGGACTTGGAAGACTTGCCTCCTAGGCCAAGTCATCCACCACCATTGCCATCCTTTGGCACCATTGAGCAAATCGCTCATGAGTCACCTCGGTCATCCATTGACCCAAACGCCCCCTTAGGGCCAAGACCTCTCCTTTTCCACCCCATTCACAAGGACATTCATGGTCCTTTATACGGGGATCATCCACTTCCATCATCAATGTCCCCTCATATTGAGGACATTCCGGAGAGCACGTGGGATGACAATCCCACTAGAGAGGAGATTCAAGCCGAACTCCACAACCTCCACCAATTCAAAGGCATGGTGGATTCTCACTTAAGTGAGACAATGCAAATGCAAAGTGCTTTGCTTGCATCCATCATGACCACTCCAAACATCCCCACAACCTCCCCAAACTTTCTACCCTCCAAGGCATGGTTGCTCAACTTGTGAGCAAACGAGTCAAACCGTGGAACGGACCCGGATTATGGTCCATGACTTCCACGAAGAAATGAGGTTCATCCTCAACCACATTCTTGAGCGTCTAAACGCTCTTTCCCATCCACCATCACTTTAGGATGGTTTTTAGAATAGTCTTTCTTTTTGCTTTCTTAGGATATTTTTTTTTTCTTCTTGTACTAAAAACACATCATTGTGTTCTCTTTTCATGATCTTGATTCATGAAAAATTTTAACTAATGAATGTTGTTTATCATATTGTTGGTTTCATTACATAGTGCTTGGAAATGCTTGTGAATGATCATTATTACTAACAAATTTTTTTGTAGCTTTATTTTCACAATCCATGTATCTTCCCATTAAAGCACCCAATTTAGGGGGAGCTTTGAACAAAGGGGAGATAATAGCTCGGGCTCATTACATTCCGCATAGCATCTTCTTTTTGTTGAGACAAAAAGGGGGAGAAAATATAGAACTTGGAAATTAATTATATTTGACTTTTCTGAAAAAGTCAAACTGCATACTTTGACTTTCTGAAAAAGTCAACATCATGCATCAACTAGTGAATTCTTTGACTTTCATAAAAAGTCAAATTTCATACACTTGCATTATCATTTCCTTTTCAAAGTTCTAAAACTAATATTTTTATAACTCTTGTACAAACTTTGTTTCTTTTATAAAAATAAAATTTATATTTTGTCCTCAACAAAAAGGGGGAGATTGTTAATACAAATATCGTCATTAAACGTTATTTATATTTTTGATCTTTGCCTAAGTTTTGTTAACGACAAAAGTAAATTTAATTTATAAAAGCTTAAAGCTTGTCAAGTTTATTAGATAGTAAAACAAGCTTTCTCAAACAATATATTCATCATTCAAGCATTTACATTTATGATTAGTAACATCTTGATATGACTCTAATCATTATGTATGATAGTAGTTTGTAGAATGTGTTAGGTTCTTAAAACCAAACACTACTTAAGCATTTGCATATTTCTATTAATAGTAATACAACATTTGACATCATGTATTACATCATGGAGATCATTGGAAGATTCCATTAGATATTTTGTGAAGATTTGTACTCTTCATATCTTGCACAATCTTACTTAGATAGAGTTGACTTTAGGCAAGATTTGATATCTTGACTGTCAGACTAGCGGTACCATTTTGGTACACGGGCGGAACCCTTTTAAGGGGTCCGCGGTCCGTGGACGCTCCTGTCCAATTTGGCTATAAATAGCAATGCCAAGCCAAGTAGTTTCTAATCCCTTTCTAACATACTCTCATACATATCTTCTCTCTAACCTTTCTAACTCAGTTTCATATCATATTAGTGATCTCTTTTGTAGCAAAGAAGATCAAGTCATATTCAAGCTTCAACGAGAAGTTGGAAGTCTTGTTTGTTTAGTGTTGTATGATCTAGTGTTGATCCATACTTCATTGTTGTATCAAACCATCATAATCTTGTGAGTGTGAGTGGTTAGTATTTTAGTCCTCAAAATACATTGTGTGTGGGAGTAGTTGTACCCTTGAAAAGAACTCGACATCTAGCTTAGTGTCGGAAATAGTGTAAGCGAAGTGCAAAGGTTTTCTCCGCCGGTGAAAGGAGCTTGTTGACTAGTGAAGTTAAACTCTCGAGTGTGAGACTCGGGGAGTGGAGTAGGGCAAGGAAAAAGAGTCCTTGTAGGCCGAACCACTATAAACAACTTGTTGTGGTTTGATCATCTCTTTCCTTATTTACTTATTACATATTGCTTGCATATTTCATTAACATACTTAAGATCAATATCAATTGATCTTTCAATAAGTTTCAAAACAAAGATTTTAATCGGTAAACTATTCAACCCCCCTTCTAGTTTTCTACAAAGATAACATTACTAGCCAAGTGTGGAAACACAACAATTATTCTCTTTTTTAATATTTACAATTTTCATTCATTTTTAAGATCTATATACAACATGTGGGACAACTCCCCCACACTAAGGTGGTACACACGGGTGAAAACCCATGTTGATGCTATTGTTTTTGATTACCGAGTCGCTAGCTTGACTCGACCCCGAATTCATTTGTTCATGGGGATGTAAGTGGAAGAGACAATCTCCATCGGACTTTAATTCAAGATGTTTGTATAAATATTGAAGTAAGTGAAAGTTCCACACTGATGAGATATACACAGAACCGGCTCAAAAATGATAAATGAAAATGCCGGGATCAAAAATAGTGTCCTCATTCCCGAAGGAGAAAAGGGAACGAGAAACCACACCATCTGTGAAAAATGGAATAAAGATGTGCATCACAATGCAATCCCATTCTTCATCAGTGAGGAGCAAATCACCATTTGTTAGATTTTTAAGCTTAGACTTGAAGCTTGTATGGTGATTGGCAACATAATTTCCGGGAGGGAGAGCTGGAAACGGTTCTTCAATCAACAGATTTTCAAGAAAGAGGATGTCTCCCTCCGAATCAAAGCAAGTATTGTCAATCCCTGTTGGAATTGACTCATCACTAAGAAAAGCATTTACTTCCTTCCAAAAGTTGTCATCTTCCTCATCCGGAGTGAGAGAAGGAATGGAAGAGTCGGTAATGGGACAAGAAATGAGTGAATGATCATTATATAGGAGACTTTCAATTTCTCCAAGATCGGCTTCGAAATCAAAGAAATCATTGTCACTTTCTGATGAAAGTGGACTAATGTGAGTAAGTTCATCGGTGAACTCCTCAAGAAGAGGATCAGACTGTGGAAGTGATGCCTCAACATACTCGATGTTTTCATAGGAAGAACAATCGTCGCTAAGATCAGAGAAAGTTTCAAAATGATCTTTTGAACACTCAAGAGGGGAAAGAAATCACACATATGATCAGAAGTTCCCTGTGACTCTCTCGGGATTGGGACAAGGTTCTCAACACTAGACTTTATGAATTCGTCCGACTCCTTTTCAGGAACAGTGTCAAGATGCTCGTCCCCCATGTTTAGAGAGTGAGTGGGAATATCAGGTGTGATAACAACAGACTGAGGGAGTTGAGAAGGACTAGCATACATATGTTTTATATTTTCCATTTGTTCTTCTGCTAGTAATTCCATCATAGTCTTTTCTCCCTGATTTTTCATGGAAGGAATCTCAACTGATGAACTTGATGAACCAGTACATAAATGACGAATATCAAGGGTAACTTCATCATCATCATCATCAGGAATGAAACGGAATCGAGAGCTAGATCTGGCTCCTTTTTGTTTAGCAATTGATTCCCTAATAGATTTTTCAAAGGCAATTTGGGAATCTAATTTAGCAGCCCGCTCTTCGGCTAACAAAACTTCCATGGATTTTTCATTTGGATTATCTTGGGATTCCTTCAAATCTTTCACTAAATCCAAAAGATCAAGGAGAAGATTTTGAGGAAGTGGATCAGGCTGAGGTGGTGCCTGACTCATTTGATACTGTGGAGGTTGGTCATGATACGAAGAGTCGTAATTGTTACAAGGAAATGGATTCCTTATTTGACAATCAGAGCTAAAGTGTGGACCTCCACAATACTCACAAAAGTAAAACTGATGTGGCTGTGAGTCATTTGTGTTGTAGTTATAATTGTTATCAGGAACCTGCTCATAGACAAACGTGTTTCCCGATTGACAATCAGAACTGGAGTGTGAACCACCACAATACTCACAACAGTAAAACTGCTGAGTCTCACAGTGTGGTAGCTGATGGAATAAATCAGTTGTGTTATGGTAGGAATAGGGATCTTGGTTATAGACGGACCCGTTTCCTGATTCCACCACGCTACAACTGGGGCAATTGCTACCTTTATAATGACCACCACACCATTGACAACCAAGAGGGTGGGGATGAGACATAAAAAGAATCAAAGGTTTTTAGAGGGTAAGAAATGTAGAATCAAAAAATGTGAGAGGGTAAAGATGGATATTTTTGGATTTTTGAATAAACATTTTGTAAAAATAAGTAAGAAAATCTTTTTGGGTTTTTGTGTTTGTTGAAAACTGATTTTAAAATGTTTTTGGTAATCGATTCGTCAAACGAATTAACTTCACGATAATTTTGGTTTTATATGAAAACAAGAAAATATGGACAAAGATGATAAATATACAATGGGTGTATATTCAACAATCACTGATTCTTCAAATTCATAGAACGCAGCACACCTCCCCGGCAGCGGCGCCAAAATTTTGATTGATCTCCAGACAGTCAGGTTTTATCACACAAGCTAACCACTTATGAATGGTCAACCGTAATAAAAGTCCGAACAGTCTGAAACCAATGCAATTAAGATCTGGAGAGTTTAGTGTATCCCCGGGTCGTTAAGTCCCAACGAGGTGTGAACACTGTAGTACAACGAATCTGTGATTGGGTGATATTGAATGGGAAAAGGTTTGATTTGGAATAATTATAACTAAAGAAAAAGTTTATAAATTACAGCGACTTAAATGCAAATTAAAGAAAATTAAAAAAACTAAAATATATTAAATAAACGCTATCACTATTTTAAAATCGATTAACGTTTAAAACCTAAAATATACGTTTATGTTTAAATAAACGTCTACGTACAAAAGAAAATGTGAAATTGAAACAGTATTAACCCTAAAAATATAAAAATGAAATTTTTATAAACCTACTGATAAGAGAAAATTTTAAGAAAAATTTTATTATTTATTACACTATTTATCTAATTATTATTAATTAAAAACTATTTATTAATTATTTAAAATGCACTAAAATACAAGAAATTACAAAATTAACCTATAAAAATAAAATTATAATTTAGAAAAATCTAAAATATTATAAAACTAATTTTAAAACTGAAAATATATTTTTTAGACTTTTTATCTATTTATTATTAATTTAATACTATTTAGAACTAATTAAAATGCTAGAAAATAGAAGATGAACAGTAAAAATTATGATAAATTACAGGAAAATCTAAAATAATATTCTTAATCTAGGAAAAATGAAAAATTGTTTTTTTTTAACTTTTTCTGATGTATTTGTAATAAAAGCTATTTAAAAAGTCTTAGAAACTGATTTAAAATAAGAAAAATAGTAAACAGTGGCAGAAAATTATGAAAAATTCAGGAAAATTGTAAAATATAATCCTAAATCTATAAAAAAATATAAAAACATATACTAGTGTGCAAGATTCAGGTTCTGTAGTGAAAGAGCTTAAGAATAAGCTATACAAAATAAGCTAAAAGCTTTCTAAGTGCACCAAATTGACACAGAAGCTAGAGTATACTAAAATTACTTAAAACCAACCTATATTAACTAATCTAAACTTCTAGGATGCAAACTACAATGATTTGACTTGATTGATCAAGTGAACTTGACCAGTCTTACCCCCTATGTTTAAGCTTAAGCACAAGCTTATTTAGTGAACCAAACTAAAAACTAATAGTGGAGAGCTAAAGATCACCTAGCAGACTACACATAGACCAATTTTCAGCTCCTCACAAGCTTAAATGAAGCTTGTGCAAAGGCTGTAAGTTGCCTGTGTTCACACTCAGTTATGCTGAGTGTGAACAGGGCAAAAGCAGCTTATAGAAAAGCTGATTTGGAGCTTTTAGAGACTTGGAAAAATTACACAAAAATCAGATTTAAGCTCTTGACCAACTGAACTAGAAAGTCCCAAAATATCACTTAATATGAACCAAAACTGAGTCCATGAAAAATCAATAAAGTTTTGCAAAAACTGTAATTTTCACTTTTGACTTTTTATCATATTTTGCAAAGTTGACTAAATTGAATTTTGATCATGCAAATCAGATTGTAAATGTTGTTTAAAGATGAAATATGACCTAAAGAAGCTATCTATGATGCTTTTATACCTAAAATGCAAGAGTATACCTACTTAATCTAACAAATGTGTATGTAAGAGCAGGTTTAATATGATTTTGACCTTTATTGAGTTCTAAGGTGCAAATATTTGATCTAGATAACTCTAATATACCTAAGTTGTACTCAAGAAACTGGTCTTAGCCTCTGAACAAAACTTTAACACAGATAAAGGCTTCTAACCAAACATCCCTTAATGGAACTGTCTTGGTTACTTTTGACTGAAAATGATTATTTTAAGCTAAGCTGTCTAATGAACTATCTTTAACTGACTTATTTAAGTGCTAATTAACATTAAAAACTATAGATAAGCTTATTGAAAAGCTGTTTTTATTTTTAGTCTATTTTAGGCTATTTATAAGATATTTAAGTAAAACAAAGGAAATAACTACTTAATATTTATAAGACTGATGACATGTAGATAAAAACTAATAATAAGCTGAAAATTATAAAAACAAGCTACCAATAAGCTATTCTAGACTAAGCTATAAAAATAGTACAAAATTAATGAAAAAGCTTACAACTGATAAGCTTATGGAACAAAGAAACAAGGACCAGAACTCAACTTGGTGTGTCAATACCAAGCTTAAACACCATTCCAGCTTAATCACCCCAACTTATCAACCTCCACAGCTTATTTTGAGCTTTTGTTGACTTTCTTTGACTTTTTCTGGTTTTTCTAAATTAAACAACTAGAATCTAATGCAGGCTCATGAAAAGCTATAATAAGCTTATCTGAGCTTGTTTGAAGGGTAAAAGGGCTTATGTGACTTCTAATTATTATAATTAACTTAATACGTATTACCAAGAAACATAAATACTTGAAATCTTATTAACTTTGAATAATTACAATACAAAAGTGATTTTTAACTTGAAACAAACTTAAAATTACACTGAGAACTTAAATTTAAACTAAAACAAACATTTTAAATAAATTTTACACTAAAAAGTGGTCTAAAACATGCGACGACTAATTCTCTGTCTTCTTTTCCTTTTAATAGGTATCCAAAAGCTTTCTTGTCGACCTCAGATTAAATCCCACAATTTTCCAGCCATTGAATCCTTTTAATTAATCATATTCGTCCATTTGTCAATTTTGGCGGGAAAAAGTATTTGAGCATGTTTTGATAATTAATGCGATTTGGGAGGATATGGAGGTGTTAGGGAGTGGTTAGGGAGTTGGAAAGGTAGTGGTGAGGTGGTGAAAACCAGGGTAGTTTTGGTTTGCAGGTTTGGGAGAAAAGGAGAAACAGTGGAGGCGGTTTTTTTGTTTTTAAAATGTGGGCCGGGTTGGATATTGGGCCTGGGTTGTGTTTTGTGTTTGGGTTAATAACACAAAAGAGTCCGTTTGGTTTTGTATTAATAACAAGGACCAATTGTGTAATATTCTGAAAGTATAGGGACTGAACCTGTAACTAATACAAGGGTTAAACTTGGCAAGTTTCATTTACCAAAGGACCATAAATGTTTATTTTCGAATTTTAACATCCGAGGGTCATTTTTGCCAATTTTGAAACTTGAGGGACCAAACATGTAAATTATCCAAACTTATCATATAAGGACCAAATATGCCACATTTGAATAGTACAAGGTTTATTTTTGATTATTTTCATTTTTTAAACTCACCAAGGACTATATTTGACATTTTTCAAACTTAAAGGACCTTTTCTGCCATTTGCCCAAAGATACATTCAAGGACCATTTTTAACAATTTAGAATAATTCAGGGACCTTGAATGATATTTTACAAGTTTTTGAATTACTAGGGACTAGATTTGACAACTTTTGAAACTTGGGGGACTAAAACTGCCAATTATGCAAACTTGATACGTTTTTCATCTGATTTTGATATTTTTGCATTTAAAACACATAAAACACTTATTTGTGATATTTTTATCATTTTGATGCATTTCTGAGTGTTTTCAGATGTTTTTGGCATTCTAAATGGTACAAAAATGATGAGTATTTAGACACTCATCACCCAACAATCACATAAAAATCCTACAAAAATATGCACAAGGACGACCATGTAAACACACAAATGCACCATCAAGTCCAACTCAAGGTATCCTAAATACAACCAATTCTATATCAAGCACCACCATTGATCAAAACCACAAACTAACCTAGATATGGAATTTATTGTCACAGTTAAATCAGTCAGTGGGATCTGTTAATAGAGGTGAGATAGAGAAGGCGATAGACATGAAATATTTGAAATAAAAACTTTAAAAGAAGCCTACCACACTCAAATCGCTTCAAAACAAGGCCACATTAGAGAGAGAGAGAGAGAGAGAGAGAGAGAGAGAGAAATGATTGAGATTTTGAAATAATTGCAAGTGTGACAAGTCGCTACACATTTAGTCCCTCTACTTGGCCTAATTGAAACAAATCACTAGACAAGATTGAGACAAGTTGCTACCGTTTAAGAACCATTCTCAACTTTCAATAAATGACACATTTGGTCCTTGTATTATTTCTAACAGATACAAGTCGCTACCTATCTTAGTATCACACATAAATTTATACTATTGACACTTTCAGCCCTTGTACTTAACAAATTGCATGCAGATACAGTGGATAAGTGGCATTCATGTAAACAATATGACAAGTATTATACAAGACATAACATGGACAAACCATCTAGCACAAGGCACATAACGAAACATGATTTAGCACAGAGTAGGTCATTCTAGGTAAAGTAAAGTAACAAAGAGCACATGTCATACATCTAATCAATCATGCAGAGACAAGTTGAAAGATTCTCCCCCTCAATCAATGTCATGAATTAAGAGTGAGTGAGCATTGATTGAAATACAACCCCCCTTTAAAATAGAGTATAGCTTTTGTTCGAACTTCATCTAAGGACCCGTGTCATTATTGAATGACATTTCTAGTTTCGTAGATGTTATCGATACCAAGAGATACATCTTTTATTAGATATTGGATAAAAATTTAATTTTGATTTTGTATAAAAATTTAAATTTAAAAAAATTTAAATTTTTTTTATTTGATTTGATTTTTTTTAAACAATCAGTAAGTTACGAGTTCTGAGCAGAAACGATCAGAAGTCACAGTACAGGCAAATCAACATTGACAAGCAGCACTTCCTTTATAATTTGTCTTCAAAACAGTTGGAAACCAGGTCATGATGTTCATGATAGAATTGAGCATTGTACCTGAAAAAGACTAAGGAAAATTTGCACTAGTAGCACATGTAGTATTGTAAATAGATGGGTTAGTGACAGTTGTATCCTCATCTTTGGATATTTTACATTCAGGCCTAGGGGTATCATTGACAGTTGTATCCTCATCTTTGGAGCTCTCGGTAAAATTTTTCTACTTTTTAGATTTTGAGTTTTAGCTTGTGTTTTCAGTTTTGTTAAGTGTCTTTACTTGCTTAGTATATGTTTCTATAGTTTGTTTTTGTTTTGACTAACTCTAACGCTAATGATTTGGATTTTTGTTTTTGGTTTTGTTTTGTCTTATTAGATAGTTATTATGGATAGTTTAAGCTGAATTTCTGAGTACCTTCGTAACTTGGATGAGATGTTCAAAGACATCGGAAGTTCATTGGAGAAGATTGGAAATATCTTAGAAGGAAGTAAGAAGGATTTGGGAATTGATACGGTTAGTATAGAAGAAACGGGTGAAAACAAAGTTAAACTTCCTATGAAGGGAAGAGTTGTGGTATTCACACAAGCACCTTTAACGGAATATGATTCGCCACTTATGAGGTTCGGTACACCTTGTAGTGTAGAAGGGGTGAGTGCTTGGGACGCGCAACTAAACATGGCTTATGGTGAAAATTACATTATGGAAAAGTTCTTTTTCAAATTGGTCTTGTGCGTTTAGATTACGAAGCATACGGAAGAAGAATGGTGAAGAATCTTAAGGTTAACATTCATGGTCACATTTTTGAAACAGATTTTGTTGTCTTGGAAGAAGGGAACGCCGATGAGCCCAATGTATGTTTTAGGCGGGATTTTCTTGTAACAACCAAATGCCAAGTGGATTTTGCCTTGGGGGAAACGAGGATCAATATCCCCGATTTGGAAGAAGAAAAGGGGGTGAATGAAATGCTTGTGGAGTTATGTGCTAATATGGAAAAGGAAGATGTGGAAGTCGTAAAGATGGGGAAGGCAAATAGGAAGAAAACCTCATCCAACAAATTAACTCCTACCACATCCACCAACAAAACAAATGACTACACACCTTCACCAACTACAACACCAAACACTTTCAAACCTTTAACCAAAGAACAAAAAGAAGCTATTTTGGAAAACCTTGAACAAAAGTTTCTTGAGCTAAATGAGAAAAAGCCGGTGATTGAGGTACTACAAGATTACATTCTCTACCGCAGGAAACTAGATGCGGTGATGCTAGCAAGAGCAAGATTGGAGGATAAAGATCTATCGGAGGACGATAGAGATAGGATTTTGTTTAGAGGTATGCCACGTAAGGAGAAAGATCCGGGGAATTATGTTTTGCCAATTAAAGTGAATGGGACTACACCAGTTTATGCCTTAGCCGATACAGGTTCAACTGTTAATGTTATGCCCTATCCATTTTTTATGACGTTGGGTCTTAGTAAGCCACAACCAAATCATTCGAAACTTACCATGGCGGATAATTCCCAAGCAAAAGCGATGGGGGAGGTGAAAAACGTAAGAGTTCAAACTGGTTATCAACCCTATTTGGCTGATTTTCTAGTTCTAGACATTCCGGTTGATAAGAGTTTACCACTTCTACTAGGAAGACCATTCCTACGCACATGTGGTGCAATCATAGACATGGGTAGAGGTACGATGACTATCGATGATGGAATCTCGAAACAAACCTATTATCTCAAACCAAGGGGACCAGCTGTGGAATTCATGGAAGATTTAGAATTGATGGAAGCGGATGAGGACTTGAATTGTTTTGAAGTAGAATGTGATGTCCAAGGAAACCCGATGTATGGACCACTAGCTCCACCATACTTTGATATTGAGGATGAGATGGAACGCGCACTAGTGGTGGAAGCATTTTACAATCCATTCAAAAACATCCTTGTTTACAAAAAGCTAACCGATTTCTTAGGTTCTTTATAGGTTCAACTCAAGAATTTGGAATGGAGACCCGAGGGGTCGGGAATTTACAAGAGACAAAATGGGGATGGAGAATGGCACGTCAAATTTGATATACTATGTCCGGATGGGAGAAGATTTATAAGGAAGTTCAAAACTTATGAAACATACCGTGAATTGACTGGGAAATTTTTAAGTGAGGACATCTTAAGGCATGAGTATTTTGAGGAATTCTAAGGAGAAGCAAGGCACCATAATAAACAAGCAATTGTTTGCTTGAATTTCATGAACTTCTTTTTAATTTTATGCATTTAGGATTTCTTGTTTTTCATTTTAGTTTTATCTTTATTATGTTGAGGTTATTTGATTAATGCATTATGATTATGACTTTGAGTTTTAGTTTTAGTTTATGAGTATGATGATTTGAGTTTTGAGATTAGATGATTGTTGAAATTTCCAAATGGTGGATGAATGTTGTGTGCATCTTTAATAGGATTTTTGAGTAAAAGATTGTTGCTTGGAAGGTAAAATGCCTAAGTAACGAGAAAAATGCAAACTGAAACGGTTGTGTCCATGACTGAACCGGTTGCATACAAGTATATACACCAAAAATTCACTTTTTCCTGATAACACACACACACTGATCCTCCAGCTGGGTTTCGCAAAATTCGACTAATAGAAGATATTTGAAGGTTGTATAAGTTGTAGAAGATCATCATGGCACCCAAACAAGTAAGAATCTGCATTCAATTAACTCAATTAAGGTTTAATTAGAGCATTTGATTCGAATTGCAAATTAGGTCACTAATTTGGGGGTTTTTTTTATAGAATTCGAATTAAGTTGTAATCTTTTAGGATTAAGTGGGTAATTGATATAGGAATACATTGCAAAAAGAATTGTAGTGATTGATTCAACATGGAATGAGTTTTAGATGATTGAATTTTTGGATTTAATTATGTTATGCCATTGAATCAAATTAAGTTACAATTGGTGATTCCTAGTTGGCAGATGATGCGTTCTTAATGAATAATAGATGCCACATTGTTGATTAGAACTAGTGATTGAAAGAATTGAGGTCTAATTTGTTGAGTTCTAAGCAAATGAATATGTGATGATTAGAGGTTTGGAAAGTGAATTTAGAGTAATTTGAGGATGTGGAAACCATTGGATACGTTAGAATACAATCTTGGAGAGAATGGAACTTAGAAAAATCAAATGGGAGTTGGATTAGAAGGAAAAGCCTTATGCAGGTTGAGGAGCCGATCACGTTGCAAAGCGCAACCAAACGGTTGGAGAAGGACAACAGAGGAACCGATCTGGTTTTTCTGCAACCGAATCCGGTTCCAGGTTCTGTTGTGGGATTTTTCGAATTTTTGAAGTAGACCTTTGAGGCTTCCATAGACCTTCCCGTTTGTTCTAACACTCTTATATTGACTCATATTTATGATTTCTACAGAGAATTGTTGTAGGTAGTTCAAGCTCGGCACAAGTTCCAATTAACCCGATTGTTACCAAGTTTTGCCAAAGGAACGAAAGGAAGAATGTCAAGTATAGCTTGAAGACGAAAGCAAATGCCAACCTGAAGTTCAAGGATCTCACCGACGAGGAGAAACATGCTTTCCGGGAACGATTGTCAAAATTGCAAAATAGGACATGTTTTGTTTTGAGGGTGATTGATTGGGATTTGTTTGCCGAATATGAGTGTGAAGATCTTATGTGTATCCGGCTGATGGGGATTCGTTCGATGATTTGTCATGGGAAAGAGGTTCATCATGAGTGGTGTATGGAGTTCTTTTCGACTATGTATTTTGAGAGGAAGATCAATGTTCGGAACTTGATGGAAGAAGTTTGTGTATTGTTTAGAATTTGTGGGCAGGATCATGCCTACACTTTGCCAGATTTCGCTGTTGCTCTTGGCTTGTATGAACAGCATGAGGTTAAGCATCGATTATTTGAAGCTCACTTTTTGAGGCTTTGGAGGTTTGAAAAAGAATACCCTAGTGTACCCACTTATTGGAATCAAGTGGAAGATCCTTCTTGTACAAGGAGGAATGCTGCAACCATTAGGAATCCGTTAATGATAATACTTCACAAGTTGATAGTAACTGGGTCGTTTCATAGATATGGAAGCAGGGACAAATGTCAGAAACCGGACTTGTGGGTTATGATGTTATTGGAGGAATCTAAGGACGGTGATGCGGCTTGGCTGATAGCCGAATATTTGTCTGGGAGAGCCTCGGGAATCAAAAGTAATAGCAACATTTGTGGAGGACATTTTGTGACAAGGTTGGCAACAAATCTTGGGTATTACAATAGTAGTGAGTTGGCTAAGTGTGGGGAGCCAAAGTTTAGTGAAATTTGGAGTGCAAGTGGTTTCGGGAATGCTTTGAATAAGAAATTGAAAACATTAGGAGCATGGGTTGAACCGCAACAAGCACAACAACAACCACCACAGCAGCAAGGAAATGTGCCAATGGGCAATATATCGATGGGGAACGTGCAAACAGGTACGTCCAGTAGTTTTGACTCAGGTTGGGGAGAGTGGAACCAACATTTGAATGAAATTCAGTGTAGGGAAGTTTGGAGAGACTCGATGATGTTGAGAAACAATTACATCAATGATTATTCAATGCCTATTTTTCAACACATGGCTCAAGAAGCCAATTACGAGTTGCTACCCTACAATCCACCCAATGTTCCACCATATGCTTTCTCCTACACTTATTATCCTGGACCTTATCCGTACTCATATCCTGGTTATGCACCATTTCCTGACCCATTGCCCGCATATGGAAGATTACCCGAGGTTGGTGGATTAAACTATGATGTTGGAGGATCGTCATCAGGAGTTGGAGGAAAGAAGAAGAAGAGGAGTGTTCGTTAGGAGCTTGTGGACGAGAACTATGTAACCGAGAGTGATGACGATGACGAGGATGATGACGATGACTAAGGTGATGAGATGAGTGAGGACGACGAATGATCGTGGATCATTCTTGATTTATGGTTTCAAAAACAATGGTTATCATGTGTTAAACAATATCATCTCTATCTCTTAAACTTTTTTCTCTAGGAGGATTATCATACTTTATCTTTGTTTATTTTTCATATTTTTAGTAGCATTTGGATTGTTTTGTTTTGTTTTGTGTATTCTGTATTGCGGTTTTGTTTGTAGGATGGATTTGGCGAAAGCTTATTGATGGTCAAATATATGGAGTTGGATAACTCACATGCTTGCTTATGACCCAATATGCGTATTGCATATTTTATCCTTGGTATCTTTTGACTATTTCTTTTTCCCATTTTCTTTACTTTGAAGTTTATTTTTATTACATTGAGGACAATGCAAAACTTAAGTATGGGGGAGGGAAGAAAATAGAAAAAATGAAACCATTTTAAAATTTTTTGTTTTTTTAGTCTTATTTTTAAATAAACTTTTGGATGCAAGTAATTAGCAGGAATTCGCCCTTGATTGTCTAGTTGTTTTCACACATTTTTTATATATATTAAAAACAACTTGGGTATTTCAATGGTAAAATGAGGTTTTTGAAAAAATTTCGATTTGAACCAAATTACAGAAGTAATTTATTTTGGATTCGATAGCATTTTCTAGCGCGCATTATAGCCTTTTTCCACTTAATTGTGAGGTTTCTTTTTGTATAAAACACATCTTTTGTTTTATATTTGCTATGAGTGTGCCGGTGATTCTGTTGATTCTAAAACTTGTACTAGTTATGCATTATGGTTAAAATCACTCTTAAGTAGTAAAAATATGTTCAAGTGATAAGAGGCATCGTAGGATTTAACCCAAATGGCCTTCCATTTTACATCTAATGATATATTAGCTAACCACATTAGTTAGTTAACCACCTTATATGGACCCATTTGTTAGTGCTCATCTTTAGCACTAGATACCCTTAGTTACACCTTTCAAGCCTATCTTTTCATTTGTTAAATCCAGAAAAATACAAAAAGATTTTACACTTTTAAACCTTAGCCAACCCATGCCATGTCTATTGGTTTGTTGCTAGTTGCTTGGAGTGTTGGATTGTTTTTGATGATTATGAAGAAGCTACACTTTGTCTATAGTGTGTACCATTCTCTCCAACAAAGATGAAGGAGACGCCTTTCTCATTTGTATTTTTTTTGTGGTGTATGCATACACTAAGTGTAGGGGAACATGTTTAAAAAAAAATTTGTTATAGCCAATGAGCTATATATTCAACCTAGACTTAGTTTCCTAGGTGTGACACAAACCAAAGTGTAATAGTTTACACCAAAACTATTAACAACCATTTTATTCATCCCAAAACTTTAGTATTCACTCTAAAATGTCCAGGAGGTTGGAGAGAGCAATTCTCATCCATTGTTTTGGTTATTCGGAGTTATACAGTTAAGCTAGGTGATTGGAGGCATGTGGTTGCTATAAGCCACGATTTCTAGTTCTTTTAATCGTAAAAGTTTAGGTATTCTATGAACTTTGTTATGGATTTCTATTCTCTTGAGTTATTGGAATTACTTTGCTATTTCTTGTGTTTTGTTATTATTGTCATGGAGTAGTTTTTGGATATACCTGTGTGTTGGTATGTAGGAAATCATACTAGTGTTCTTATATGTGATGCATGTATATATGATCTTGTTTGAATGAGTTTGTTGGAAAGATACTAGTCTTGGTTTGATTTGTCGGTAAAACTTGTTTTAAAAAAAAGGACCGAAATGATTTCTCTTGTGTTTTATTCCAAAAAGTTAAGTTACAAACTAGTATGGGGATATGGTGATTGGCAACCATCATGTTTACTTATTAAAACAAGACTGGAAATATTTTCATCACGAAAGGTCGAAAGATTCATAAGAACGAATTTAATAAGAACATTTTACAAACAAATGGATTTTCTAAAAGGATAATCATTAGGATAAACCTTGGTTGGAAATCATTTTTGTTCTTAGAATGATTTTTACAAACATAAACCATGGTTGGAAATCATTTGCTTATGATTTGTGCATCACATCAAGAGTTTACACCAAGCCTTCATGAACACTACTTATGATTTCCTATAGACTACACACAAGTATATATCTTTCTTATTATTGAATTTCACTATAACATCACTTTTGGAAGAAGCCTTGACAAAGCTTTCTTGTTACAAATATTTTTAACAAATTCAAAAACAAAATCTCTTGGGACAATCTCGACTTACCCACCTTTGCTATTGCGAACGAGTATACTTGCTCATATGTGTTTTTGGTATTAAACGGATAAATCGTGTTTATAAATTTTTAAAACATGCACACGGTAAGCACATCAACAAGTGTGATTCATTTTTTTTACTCAGAATGTGTAGTGTTTTGATCATAATTTGCTGAATCGATCATGGTTAAACTTTCAGAGTAGCAAACAACTTCTTTGTTCTCTGAGGTATCATAGAGTTTGAGCAATTAGAGATAAAAGGGTCAGTGGTGTAAGACATTGTGTTGAAGGATATTAGGACCAAGTCGCTAAAGACCTTGAAGATAAATCGCTTCTCACACAAGTCGCTAGGTATACAAATTGCTCAAGGGACAAGTCGCTTGTGACACAAGTCGCTATGAAGACAAGTCGCTAGAGACAAGTCGCTAGACACTGAGGTTGCTTGAGTAACAACTCGCTAGATAGATAATGTAACATATTGGATTTCACTAACACATCAAACGTAACAAATATGGGCGTATTGATATATATGGTTTTAGAGAGAGAAAGTGGAGTGTTATAGAGAGATAAACAAATGGAAGGATAGATTACTCAATGAACATCCAACCCTCTCCCTTGTGGGGAGAGGGCTATTAATACATAGTATTACGCCCTCCTTTGGGCTGTAGATCAGGCATACAGTGGGTAAAGACCCGTCCTTCCTCCACGGTGTTGCTCTAGACTAAACTACGCTAATAACTAACTAACAAATAACATAATAAACGATATGTCTACGAGCTAACTTAAGCTAGATTATATTTGGGGTGACCGATGCTTCATTACAGAATTTCCAATTCCTAACAATCTCTCCCAAAGGGAGGTCACCCCATGATTTACATTTTGCATCCTAACATTCTATTTAATCTTCAGTCTTGAGCTCGTAGACTTTAGTTCATAAAAATATTCAATCTTTGTGCTTTCGTGGTGATTTTTTCATAGTCCAACTATTTTGTACATTAAGTGGAGGTTACAGAGCTGATCCACATTTAGATGACCTTTGAGCTTTAATTGAGATCATCAGCTACAGTTGATCTCAGCATCACCCATTATTGTTTTGCCCTGATATGTTGTTGTGACAAATGGACCAACATGCTCACCTTCTGGATTATGATGTCTTCTTATCAGAGTAGCGGAAGCTTTAGTTGATTCATGATATTTGCAGCAGCGTAGCAGAAGCATGTAGTGTAAATATCAGAATTGTTGATGCACTTAACATGATTTCTTTGGATATGAATGTGTTGAGTGAGCATGCGGCAATGGATTGACCTCTCCATTCTGATCAGCTGCAAACGTCGGGTGTACCTGCATACAACAGTTAGCAATAAAGTGCACGAAAGTGTCTTTGATCACTTTCGTTAAATTGAGGTACACGGCCCACGGTTCCCCGTTGATCAGTACAAGTACTATCACACCCCCAAATTACCTGTTTTGCAGTGAAATGGAATTCCTGGGGATTGACTGTCATAGCATCACAGTTACAGATATATTGAACGACCTAAAGTGTCGTTTGAAAAGAACATCGTTTGATATAATAAAACGTTCAGAGTTTACAAAAGATAGGTCCCAAATGAAATTAGACATGTACGGAAATAAGTTTGTTACAAGCCAAACGATGTTTTAAAGTGCATAAATCCCATGTGTGACGCGTCGTCACCGCGACTCTATGATAAGTCCTTATGCATGCCATGATGAATATGCCTTAGATACCTGAAAATACATTGCTAAAAGTGTCAACACAATGGTTGAGTGAGTTCATAGAGTTTATGAAAATGTTTAATACGACTACCACAAGTATAGGCCATGTATGACAAATATGACACATAAAAATTTTACAATTGCTATAAGCACATGACACCGAAGCTGACTATTCATGATGTTCGCCCCAACAGAGTGTTTTGCCAAACAACTCAATAATGATAAAGAAATGAAATGCATCCGTTGACCAATTGGGACTACCAACACGGATGGAGGAGTCACCCTTAATAGATCTATCCACTCACCCTTGCTTCTTCCAGAATTAACGGTTCATGATTTATGAAATGGGGACATTTAATTGGAAATGAAGTAACTTAAGAAATTTAATGAATTTGATACACTTGGTATCGTAATAAAAATGATGTGCAATGTATTCTCCCCCGTAGGTTTGAAATAAAGTAAAATCTTTAATAAATCGGGGCTATGAAAACTCACATGTTGCAAAGATTATGATGACAAAAGTGGATACACTGAAATGAGGCGCAACCTCTAACCGTGACCTATTATGAATGATATGTTCTATGTTAAGTTATGATGTAATGTTATGCATGCAATTCATATGATATCTATACCACTTGTGAATTTTTGAAAATAACACTTATCGTCGAAAAATAATCTTATAACGTCTTGACAATTTATAAATTACTTTACAAGTATTTATATTGAAATGATATCCTACGATAGTCATTTAGTGATTTATTATGAAACTATAACTTTTCGTCGTAAAATAATGTCATTTGACAATTTCACGAAAGTGACTAATCGGCCTTGAAAAGCTAGTCGTAAAATGGTGCACATCGAGTGTTAGGAAACAAACTCAACGGTTTAGGGAAGCTTGTATCATTATCTCAAAGTTTTAGCTTTTAAGTTTTTATCATAGATGTCTCGATCAGAGAGAAAAATATAGATAAAATATGGTACTTGTATCCAAGATATTGTTTAAGGGTGGTTTTCGGCAAAGTTTAAGTGACCGTATTTTTTTAGATACAACTCCGCTTGACGAACGGTTTGACATTTTGGAAAATAGGCTAGGCGAACTTACTTTTACTAGAAGACATCATTTTATAAAAAGTACTACATCAATGTTAAAAACGACCCTCAACATGGTCATTCGCGGCCGTAATGTTTGTCTAATAGAAATATATTAGTTTTGCTTATATAATATAGTTACGGCAACTTTATTTAAACGCGTGTAATTTAATCGTTACAAGTCTGTTTTCTACGTTTTATATGTCCTTAGCTTCGTATTAAAGTATACTAATATATTTTTGATAAGTCGACACATTTTATAGCGCTTAAGACTCATTTTTAACTCGTAAAAAGTTAAAATAATATGCTGAATTTTTTGAATTTTATAGTTTTCGTCGTCAAACTTGAAAATAGCATAACTTCTTCGTTATAACTCCGTTTTAACCTATTCAAGCAGCCACGTTTTCGTTTTAAAGTATATTTTCTAAATATCTAGTCAAAAAGTTTTTACCCACTGTCGAAATTTCTAGAATTAACAAATATGACCAGACCCTTAAATATAGTTGTCGAAATGAGTTTTTCCCGCGTAAAACATATTCTAACCACTTCAAACCAACGCCGAAGCTATTCTAAACCTACCATACACCTTCTTAGGGTGTCATGGGTTCCTAGACATCATCAAAAGTGATATGTTTCAAGGAGTAATTATAGGATGATATATATATATATATATATATATATATATATATATATATATATATATATATATATATATATATATATATTTATAGTGCTTAAAAACAATTAAAGTGGTATAGATAACCATATAACTTGCATGTTTTTCTCAAGCATGATAAAATGACCATAAAATGAATATGAAAGATGAAAATGATCATGAAATGCTTACTAGTTACTTGATGAGGTTTAATGAACAAGGGTTTATCCTAAATACCCTAGGTTTTTATTTCAAAACCTTGCTTAAGAGTATGCCTAAGTTGTGAAAATAAATTGACTTAAGAAAACGCACTCCTTGCTTGGTCTTGCTATGGCCGGTCACAATGGAGAAGGGAAGAAGAGAGTATGAGACTTTTCACTTTGATCTAATCCTATGTATGTTTTATGTAGTATATTATAATAACATAAGCAAGATTCATTGTAGCTATAGGATATTTGTACTCACATGTTGTGTTGAGTCATTTCTTTGTGTCGACATGCCCACAAAATAAAAGGGGTAATGCATTTGTATGATATAATGTATTTTAATTAAGCAAACATAATAATATGTAAGTATAGTTGGTAACTTGAGTCTATAATTAAGTATTTAGGGTAGCGTTAGCTAAAAATAATTTTTAACGGATCAAAATAAAATATATTAAAGTAATAAAAATTATAAAAATACATTTCTTACAAAAATTGAGTGAAATAATAATTATCGAGTAGTATTTACGAACATCGTCGTAATTATAGAAATATAACAATTTATCTACAAAATAAATTTAAAACACCGGGTAAACTCATAATATTACTTTTATAATCTTAATATGAGTATAAAATTTATCGGGATAATTTTTGGAAGTATCGGATCAAATGTTCAAAATAATTAATTACGCGATAGCGTTTATTTAATAAGAAATTATGCGTTTAATGTAAAATGCAAAACCATGCATGAACTAATATGATGATAATATGCTAATGATATGTAGACTAAAATTAGTCTATATGAAATGTCCTCGATGATATGTTCATGAATTCGCAGCTAAACCATTAAGGTTACGCGAATTTGATACTCGTAAACCTAGTTTACGATAAATGATGAATAGTGAATCATGAATAGTGATTTTCTCCAGGAATGAATTGTGTTTCGTGAATAGTAAAATTTTGAAATATGTTCTCAGAATATCAAATCGACTTCAAAATTGATGAATAGTAAAACGATGAATAATAAATTCCCCGAGATGAATAGTAAATTTGAGAAATGACCTGAAAGTACGAGTTGTCACATTCGCCCATCCAAAAAGGAATTCAGTCCCTGAATTCAGTTCGTGTTAGTCTATCGTGTTTTTGATTTTATGATGAATAACGAGGAGAGAAGACATGAGGAAGTGTCGTTACGGTTATCTATGATTAAGGGTGTATAAAACATCATAGTAAAGAAAATATTGGATGAATCTCCCTTGAGTAACACTTTCACTTTGGGAATATGTGAAAACTTTTCTTGCACTAAGATTTATAAATAACTGCTCCCAACATAACATGATCCCTCCAGAATTAGACATAGTTAGCTAGGCTATGTATAATTAAGGAACGATAATGTGACATTCGGTTTAGTTGTTATAACTCTCAATGTTTACAAAGATTTAAACCGTGTCGTTAAAATGGTAGTTAAAGTAAAAGGAATTAAAATTCTCGTAGGTAATAACAAATCGGAAAGAAAATAAAGTACGATAGATGAGAATATTTTACAACGAGTGGTTTATCAAACAGTAATACATCTTAAGTTATAAAGATCCGGATACGATGGAAGACATAAACTTAGTACGACATAGTACATAAGGAAAAATAAGACTGTTAGTTTCCGAACTTCTTCAGTCTTCCGTGTTGTTGAAATCCTGTTGAGCTTCTCCTCCTTCTAACATGTATGCTTTCCCGAGAGCACCTTCAACTTGTTGACCTTGGTTTTGAGGACATTGATTCCGATAGTGTCCTTGCTCCCCACATCCGAAGCATGTGACTACAGCTTTACCACTACAATCCCTGGCTAGGAGTCCCAATTTTTGGCACTTGTGGCACTTGGCAGGGCAAGGACCCAGGTGATGAAACTTACATCGATTACATAGTGGGTGTGTTCCAGCATAACCTCTGCCTTCTATTGGTGCAGCAACATAAACCATTGCAGCTTCTTGCCTTCTATTCTGTTGTTGATGATGGTTAGTGTTACGGTTTTTGTTCTTGTTATTATAACCTCCTTGGTCATTTTCCCATTTCCTTTTGTCGTTGTTGATTTGGTTATCGTTGTTGTTGTTGTTGTTGTTGTTTCGGTTATTATTGTAGTTGATGCGGTTGTTGGTATTGTTGTTACGGTTGGTGTTGGTAATGTTTCCCCCCTTCAATACTTGTGCCATGAGATTTTGAGATACTCGAATAGATTCTTCAATCGTTTGCGGATCAAAGGAAATCACATCACCTTGAATAATCTGGGGAAGTCCGCCAATGAAAGCCTCCAGTAGTTTTTCGTTGTCCGAAACCATAGACGGACATAACGCAGCCAATTCTTGAAACCTTCGAATGTAGGTCTCGATGTTGTACCCAACAGTCACTAGCTCATAAAATTCCGTTTCCAACTTCTTCACCTCAGTTTGCGGACAATACTTCTTTGTCAACAACCCTTTAAATTGCTCTCAGGTGAGCTTGTAAGCATTTTCCATTCCCATAGGCTGTGCCTACGAGTTCCACCACGACATTGCCCCATCTAAAAGTGTACTTTTAGCTAACTTAACCTTTCAATCATTTAGGTAATTGCATAAAAGAAACACAGACTCCATTTTCTCAAACCATCGAACCATAGCAGTGGCCCCTTCGGTGCCCTTGAATTTAGTGGGATATCCGCTTTTAAAATACTTATATGAACAACTTCGAACCCCAGATCCTCCTACAATTCCTGCAGCAGCAGAAAGTCTGGCAGCTTCAGCAGTTGCCACAGCCTCGGCAGCAGTTGCAAGTCTTGCAGCCTCAGCAGCAGTAGCAAGTCTGGCGGCTTCAGCAGTAGCTGCCGCTTCGGCAGCATTAGCAAGTCTAGCGGCTTCGGCAATAGCCGCAGCCTCAGCGGCAGCCGCCACTGTTGCTCTTTCAGTCCTTAATGCCTTGGCTATATTGTCCCTCACATGCTTTTGCATAGCCGCTTGTCTCATAACTTGTGGAGCTTTGTTCGGCGCCATAACTCTTCAAAATAAGAGGAAGGGTGAGACGTAGCAATGTCCTATGTTAATAATAAACGCTCCAAAGAGATGTGATATGAGGTGATAAGTTTGAGGTTATTTTTCAAAATGATTGACGGTTTCCTAAGAAATGGGTTATGAGATGTTGTAAGTGCTTCAAATGTATGATGGTTTAGTGACTTAATGTATGAATAACGTGTAACTCGACATGTTAGTGGTGAAACAAAGGAGTTAGAGTGACTTCGCCCTACTTAAAGGTTTTTTCTCGGCATTCGATGATATCGGTGATGAGTCAACTGATGTTAAAATTGAGATAGGGAATGACAAGGCATTCTCCACGTTGGAGTATGAAGAAAGGATAATGGGATGGGAATTTAAAGGCATCCATGTGACAATCAATTTGAAATGAAAGTAAATAACTCGAAAAATGTACGTATAAACCGCATGTAAAGTGAATATGCACTTATGATGAAAAGATGAGATGCTATGATGATGTAGTTATAGTCTAGGGTCAATGATGCAACCTAGTTCTCTATAACTGAAGCTCTGATGCCAATCTGTCACACCCCTAAATTACCTGTTTTGCAGCGGAATGAAATTCCTGGGGATTGACTGTCATAGCATCACAGTTACAGATATATTGAACGACCTAAAGTGTCGTTTGAAAAGAACATCGTTTGATATAGTAAAACATTCAGCGTTTACAAAAGATAGGTCCCAAATGAAATTAGACATGTACGAAAATAAGTTTGTTACACGCCAAATGATGTTTTAAAGTGCATAAATCCCATGTGTGACGCGTCGTCACCGCGACTCTATGATAAGTCCTTATGCATGCCATGATGAATATGCCTTAGATACATGAAAATACATTGCTAAAAGTGTCAACACAATGGTTGAGTGAGTTCATAGAGTTTATGAAAATGTTTAATACGACTACCACAAGTATAGGCCATGTATGACAAATATGTCACATAAAAATGTTACAATTGCTATAAGCACATGACATCGAAGCTGACTATTCATGATGTTCGCCCCAACAGAGTGTTTTGCCAAACAACTCAATAATGATAAAGAAATGAAATGCATCCGTTGACCAGTTGGGACTACCAACACAGATGGAGGAGTCACCCTCAATAGATCTATCCACTCACCCTAGCTTCTTCCGGAATTAACGGTTCATGATTTATGAAATGGGGACATTTAATTGGCAATGAAGTAACTTAAGCAATGTAATGAATTTGATACACTTGGTATCATAATAAAAATGATGTGCAATGTATTCTCCCCCGTAGGTTTGAAATAAAGTAAAAACTTGAATAAATCGGGGCTATGAAAACTCACCTGTTGCAATGATTATGATGACAAAAGTGGATATACTGAAATGAGGTGCAACCTCTAACCGTGACCTATTATGAACGATATGTTCTGTGATAAGTTATGATGTAATGTTATGCATGCAATTCGTATGACATCTATACCACTTGTGAATTTTTGAAAATAACACTTATCGTCAAAAAATAATCTTATAACGTCTTGACAATTTATAAATTACTTTACAAGTATTTATATTGAAATGATATCCTACGATAGTCATTTAGTGATTTATTATGAAACTATAACTTTTCGTCGTAAAATAATGTCATTTGACAATTTCACGAAAGTGACTAAACGGCCTTGAAAAGCTAGTCGTAAAATGGTGCACAAAGAGTGTTAGGAAACAAACTCAACGGTTTTGGGAAGCTTGTATCATTATCTCAAAGGTTTAGCTTTTAAGTTTTTATCATAGAGGTCTCGATCAAAGAGAAAAATATAGATATAGTATGGTACTTGTATCCAAAATATTGTTTAAAGGTGGTTTTCGGCAAAGTTTAAGTGACCGTATTTTATTCGTTACAACTCCGCTTGACGAACGGTTGGACATTCTGGAAAATAGGCTAGGCAAACTTACTTTTACTAGAAGACATCATTTTATAAAAATTACTACATCAATGTTAAAAACGACCCTCAACATGGTCATTCGCGGCCGTAATGTTTGTCTAATAGAAATATATTAGTTTTGCTTATATAATATAGTTACGGCAACTTTATTTAAACGCGTGTAATTTAATCGTTACAAGTCCGTTTTTTACGTTTATATGTATTTAGCTTCGTATTAAAGTATATTAATATATTTTTGTTAAGTCGACACATTTATAGCACTTAAGACTCATTTTTGACTCGTAAAAAGTTAAAATAATATGCTGAATTTTCTGAATTTTATAGTTTTCGTCGTCAAACTTGAAAATAACATAACTTCTTCGTTATAACTCCGTTTTAACCCATTCAAGCGGCCACGTTTTCGTTTTAAAGTAAATTTTCTAAATATCTAGTACAAAAATTTTTACCCACTGTCGAAATTTCCAGAATTAACAAATATGATCAGACCCTTAAATATAGTTGTCGAAATGAGTTTTTCCCACGTAAAACTTATTCTAACCACTTCAAACCAACGCCGAAGCTATTCTAAACCTACCATACACCTTCTTAGGGTGTCATGGGTTCCTAGACATCACCGAAAGTGATATGTTTCAAGGAGTAATTATAGGATGATATATATATATATATTTATAGTGCAGAAAAACAATTAAAGTGGAGATAACCATATAACTTGCATGTTTTTCTCAAGCATGATAAAATGACCATAAAATGAATATGAAAGATGAAAATGATCATGAAATGCTTACTAGTTACTTGATGAGGTTTAATGAACAAGGGTTTATCCTAAATACCCTAGATTTTTATTTCAAAACCTTGCTTAAGAGTATGCCTAAGTTGTGAAAATAACTTGACTTAAAAAAATGCACTCCTTGCTTGGTCTTGCTATGGCCGGTCACAATGGAGAAGGGAATAAGAGAGTATGTTACTTTTCACTTTGATCTAATCCTATGTTTGTTTTATGTAGTATATTATAATAACATAAGCAAGATTCATTGTAGCTATAGGATATTTGTACTCACATGTTGTGTTGAGTCATTTCTTTGTGTCGACATGCCCACAAAATAAAAGGGGTAATGCATTTGTATGATATAATGTATTTTAATTGCTCAAACATAATAATCTGTAAGTATAGTTGGTAACTTGAGTCTATAATTAAGTATTTAGGGTAGCGTTAACTAAAAATAAATTTTAACGGATCAAAATAAAATATATTGAAGTCATAAAAATTATAAAAATACATTTCTCACAAAAATTGAGTGAAATAACAATTATCGAGTATTATTTACGAAAACCGTCGTAATTATAGAAATATAACAATTTATCTACAAAATAAATTTAAAACACCGGGTAAACTCATAATATTACTTTTATAATCTTAATATGAGTATAAAAGTTTATCTGGATAATTTTTGGAAGTATTGGATCAAATGTTCAAAATAATTAATTACGCGATAGCGTTTATTTAATAAGAAATTATGCGTTTAATGTAAAATGCAAAACCATGCATGAACTCATATGATGATAATATGCTAATGATATGTAGACTAAACCTAGTCTATATGAAATTTCCTCGATGATATGTTCATGAATTCGCCGCTAAACCATTAAGGTTACGCGAATTTGATACTCGTAAACCTAGTTTACGATAAATGATGAATAGTGATTTTCTCCGGGAATGAATAGTGTTTTGTGAATAGTAAATTTTGAAATATGTTCTCAGAATATCAAATCGACTTCAAAAATGATGAATAGTAAAATGATGAATAGTAACTGATGAATAGTAAATTCCCGAGATGAATAGTAAAATTGAGATATGACCTGAAAGTACGAGTTGTCACAAGTACTGCCTATGATCAGGTATAATTCCGAAGAATCCCCTTGATAGGGTTTCGCAGCTGCTCTAGCTGTTCACAAACCGGAACGTCTCAAAGAAGACAACACTGAGTGAGTGAACCAACGAATTTGAGATTCACTGATTGATGAAAAGAGATTTGAAAAACAATCGTGTACTGCTCAATAAAATGTTTTTGCAATACAACGAAGGTTTTAAGGAAAATCAGTTATCAATCATAAACACCTTTATTTGAAATGTTAGTACACAGTCGATGTGCTAGAGAAATGAATTTTACGCACAACGACCGGTTTTTCAAGGGTATCCATCAATCCATTACCTGAACCAGGATTGATTTGTAATTTTGAATCGCCCCATTGTTTATGTTCAGTTGTCACAAGGTTGATCTATTGGATATATCTGTAACACCCCCAATATCACAATGTGACAGCGGAAGACTAATTGGGGTATTACTTAGAGGATCATAGTCACAAGTTATAGAAAACGGCTCTAAAGAGACGTTTTAATAAAAAGTAGTTACCATTTCATAAATCTCAGCGTTTAGAACACAAAAAGGAAATACCACATGTTTTGGAGTTACACAAAAGATAGTTTAAATATTTATGAAATGATAACTTTAAATGAAAACGACACCACTTCAAGTGTCCCACGACGTCCGCTCCACGCCTTCATGAAATTCTAATTAGTACCTGAGATGAACATGCTTAAAAGTCAACAAAAGTTGAGTGATATTCATAGGTTTAAATAATAAGTTGAACACAAGTAAGAGATGATAATTGCTTCGAATACAATCACCATGAAAACATAGATTATTATTATGCACTAAGCTCATGACACCAAACTAACTGCATACACCTAATTACTGGCGTAAGTAATAATATTGCCCTTAGAGATGGAATTGCCAATTCCATAGTTAACCAAATATAGTGCGCCCCGGTTATTTCCGATAACCGAGTCGGGGTCGTTAATTCCCATAGTACTATCCACAATATTCGCGTTCACTAGCAAGTGATTAATGGTTCATGATGTAAGGGACTTATGGCAGGCAACTTAGGCTATAATAATAATGATCAGATAAGCATACAGTTTAAGAAAAGACTTGTGTTCTAGTTTATAGCATGTATCTCCCTCGCGGGGTTTGAAAGAAATAAGTAAAGGCGAGGCTATGAACTCACCTTAGCAACTGGTATCCGAGTAGTGTAAGATCAAGTAGTATGAGCACGAAATACCGTCACGCGACCTATAATTAGCATGGCAAGTCTTAGGTTATTGTTTTTATTCATGACTTAGCGTATTTAAAACGGTTGAAGCATTCTCGAGAGTTTGTGTTTAATAACGCTTATGTGGCAACGGTTAAGTTTAAATAAGTTTCGAAATATTTATAAGTCTTTGGCTTTTGGAATAGTGAATGGAATAGTTTACGAAGCATTCGTATAAGAGTTTGCTCGAGTATATTTATTAAAGCGGAAATATTTACAAATCGACTTTATATTTATTTGATTTTGGTTTAGTTTTGAAAAGTATATATATAAGTATAATATATATTTTATCTAAGTTGCGGGAAAATATTATATTTAGAAAAGTATAATATTTTCTAGTTTATACAAATGTGGTTGTCAAAATAGAAATATGTACCAATTTTTATTTATGTGACAAAGTCTTGTAGAAAATATAAATTTATTATCTTTTAGAAGTCTTAGGATAGGAAGCGTTAAGTGTAGATCTTGGAGGGTCCAAAATTGTAAAGGTTTATATAAGTTTCATATTTATAAGTATTTTAAGAAGATGTGTTAAATGGTTCAAGTAGAGGGTTGAAATTGTAATGTTAGTATTAGTTTTACAAAGTTTATAAAAGATTTTGAGAAATATGTTAAGAGGTGCGAAGTTTGGGGACTAATTGTGCCAAGTTTCCGAAAGTTACATGTATAACAAAAAAAAAGAAAAGGGCCACTGCCATGGGGCAGTTTCGAACCCAAGACCTCCCATATGATTTCCCACGCTCCCACCAACTGAGCTAGGGGCTCTTTTGTGTTACGTTTTTCAGCTAGGTTCCATTTAATGTGTATGTCGCAGCTTTATGTTAGTTTTAAAATCTTCACAGTAGCCATTTTTATGAAGGTGTTGCATGCATATGCATGACTTTGTGTTTCTTCTCCAAGGTTGTTTTACAACTCCAAGTTTTCAAGTAAGACATGAATATAGTTAAGTCATTTGACGAGTCGTTGATGCCGTTAGTGAACCAAAAGGCTTTGCTTCGTTTCGATGTTTATTGACAAGACTCGATATGAGTTTTTAAACCAACGAAGTTCAAGTCGAGCTAGTGAGATTCTCATCAAGCTTATTTTCTAGTGAATCGAGTACTTGTTACTAACAAGCTCTCGTATGGTATAATGGGTCTCGGTTTGTGAGTTGAGCTTCCAAGGTTACTAAACTTGTGTTGAAATCCGAATAGACCAAGATGATTACTTTTATAGTTTAGTATGCATGTTTTATTTTAAAGAGGTACCACATAAGCTTAAATAGCACATGTTGAGAATGTCAAGTTTATAAG
The DNA here is from genome assembly GCA_019973895.1 of Chrysanthemum seticuspe. Classification (NCBI taxonomy): domain Eukaryota; kingdom Viridiplantae; phylum Streptophyta; class Magnoliopsida; order Asterales; family Asteraceae; genus Chrysanthemum; species Chrysanthemum seticuspe. The sequence goes on along the minus strand of BPTQ01000001.1, from coordinate 324,170,954 downwards.
CGTCGAGTTTACGTAAGGTTTATGTCATTGTTTATGTTTAAAGATTGTATACTAAACAAACCATAGATGTATGAAATGGGTTGGTTTCAAAATATAGTTGGTTTGTCAACGTAGCTTGTTGTAATAAGGTCGTGCATAAGTGCCGTGAGAATGCATCGCTATGTTAGCAAATACTTAAGAAATCATGTCGTTCTATATATGGAAGAAAAGAAAAAGAGGAAAAGACTTACGACACCAAGAATGGTGGTGGGGAGTACGTGTAAGCGAGAATGGTAACCAAAAGAACCCGATATATTTTCCAAAGTGAACCCGACTATCTTGCTTCTAAACCCTTATGCTCGATACCTTAGTTTTTCTTTTGAGTGTTTGGAAGTTTTAACGAGAGTGTGGTAAGGTGTGAGTGTCGACTTGAGCTAGAGCCAACCAAGGGAAAACCAAACTTCAATTTGTTATACCTTGCATACACTTAGAGGTTTTGAGTGAAATGTTTGTAAGTGAAATGTGGAATGAGCTAAGGCTCGTTGGTTTTAAGAAGCAAAGAAAAGAGAGTCTTTTGGTTAGTGACCAAAGGTTATTGTAAACATAGATACATGCAAAGTTGATGCTTCTACTACCTAGGAGGTTTATAGTAAACAAGCAAATGGTTTGGTTCTTGTTTGGTGGTATACGGCTGAGACAAGGACAAGGGAAGGATGAAGTGAGTTGGTGCATGGGAAACATGCTTCCCATAAGTCAACTATCCTAGATACATGGTGGGTATTAATTTTATTCTTTATGCATGTTTCACAAGTCTAATTATTTGCAAGTCTTTAAGAGTTATGTGAGCATTCTTGTGGAGATATTCGGTTACAAGGGTCAAGAAAAAGAAATGATCTCAAATTTTTATTATGTATTTCGTGTCCCGTTTGAGCTTAAATGTGAGTCACGGTGTCCCGGTTTGAGGTTTTTGACCATCGCATAATATATGTTTAGCATGTTTTTATAAAGGTATCAAAAATATAAAAATAAAAATATTAATTCTAACTCGTAGAAATATTTATTTGACTTTTGCCATACTTAATTTAGTGTCGGTACGCGTGCGGCTCGTAAGACAAGAAAATTTCTTGTGAGACTGATTTCAGTTATCAGTAAATATCGGGCATGATTAGATGAGACTACTCGAAGTTGCATAAATTTTTATGCAATAAATAAAGCGTACATGCTAAAATGCTCAAATAAGTTTTGATAAACAATCTGGTTTATTAATACGAAGGTTGATGATAGTGAAATTTTACAGGTGGCTACAGTACCAACCCCTTAAGAGAATTCCGTCCGCGGAATTTTAGTTTTCAGTGGTTGTCGGAGTTGAATTTGTAAAGAGATGTGGGTACTTTACACGCATGGTGTCTTCGCGCTCCCACGTGTACTCTGGTCCTCTCTTGGAGTTCCATCTAACTTTGACGATAGGGATGCGACTTTGCTTAAGTCGCTTGACTTCCCTATCCATGATTTCAATTGGTTCTTCAACAAAGTTGAGTTTGTCATCGAGTTTAATCTCTTTTAGTGAAACGACAAGAGATTCATCCGACAAGCATTTCTTCAGATTTGAGACGTGAAAGGTAGGATGAACTCTACTAAGTTCTTCCGGGAGATCAAGTTTGTAAGCAACCGGGCCGATTCTTTCGAGAATCTTGAAAGGGCCAATGTATCGAGGGTGTAACTTTCCTCGTTTTCCGAATCGAACTTTTCCTTTCCAAGGTGATACTTTCAACATGACTCGATCACCAACTTGAAATTCCATGGGTTTCCTTCTGACATCAGCGTAACTCTTTTGTCGATCTCTAGCAGCTTGAAGTCGTTGACGAATTTGCACAATCTTTTCGGTTGTTTCTTGGACAAGCTCAGGTCCAGTGAGTTGGGCATCTCCAACCTCGGCCCAGCAAACAGGTGATCGACACTTTCGACCATAAAGTGCCTCGAATGGGGCTGCCTTGATGCTAGCATGGTAACTATTGTTGTAAGAGAATTCTGCCAACGGTAAGTGTTTATCCCAACCTTTTCCAAAGTCGATCACGCAAGCTCGTAGCATGTCTTCCAAGGTTTGGATAGTCCTTTCGCTTTGGCCATCGGTTTGAGGGTGATATGCGGTACTCATATCCAAATGAGTACCTAAAGCTTTTTGAAGAGATTTCCAGAAGTGTGAAGTAAAACGACTGTCACGATCAGAAATGATGGAAATTGGTACTCCATGACGGGATACAATTTCCTTCAGGTATAGTTGAGCAAGGGTTTCCATTTCATCATTCTCCTTGATGGGCAGGAAATGAGCGGATTTGGTAAGGCGATCAATGATGACCCAAATGGTGTCGTAACCTCTAGCAGTCTTTGGTAGTTTGGTTATGAAATCCATAGTGATTCTCTCCCACTTCCAAACTGGAAGTTCAGGTTGAGTTAACAATCCGGAAGGTTTTTGACATTCGGCTTTGACTCGAGAACAGGTGAGACATTTCCCAACGTACGTTGCAATTTCAGCTTTCATGTTTGGCCACCAATAAAGCTTCTTGATATCTTGGTACATTTTGTCGGATCCCGGGTGAATGGAATATTTAGACTTGTGAGACTCATGCATAATGAGTTCCCGTATTCCTCCATAAAGTGGTATCCAACTTCTATTGCCAAAACATAAAGTTCCATCCGATCTTTGTGCAAAACCGTTCTCGTTTTCCGGCATTCCAAAGATTCTTTCATGGGGACGGTTTTCAGGTTTGAGAGCTTCAGCTTGGGCTTCAAGGATTTTTGATGGAAGGGGTGACTTAATTGTCATTCCCAAAGATCTTACTCGAAGAGGTTTAGGTCGATCCTTTCGACTAAGAGCATCAGCCACGACATTTGCTTTTCCAGGGTGATAACGGATTTCACAGTCGTAATCACTAAGCAATTCTAGCCATCGGCGTTGTCGCATGTTTAACTCCTTTTGATCAAGAATGTGTTGGAGACTTTTATGATCAGTGAACACCGTACACTTGGTTCCATATAGGTAATGTCTCCATATTTTGAGAGCGAAAACCACGGCTCCTAACTCCAAGTCGTGGGTAGTGTAGTTCTTTTCGTGAGTTTTGAGTTGTCGCGAAGCATAAGCGATCACCTTGTTTCTTTGCATCAATACCGCACCTAACCCTAGGTGTGATGCATCACAGTAGACCACAAAATCTTCCACTCCATCGGGTAAGGCTAAGATAGGGGCTTCGCAAAGCTTTTGTTTCAAGAGTTGAAAGGCTAACTCTTGTTCCTCTCCCCAGTCAAAATTCTTCTTTTTCTGGGTTAACTCCGTTAGAGGTTTAGCGATTTTCGAGAATCCTTCGATAAATCTTCGGTAATAACCCGCAAGACCTAAGAATTGGCGTATTTCGGTAGGAGTAGTAGGGGATGACCAATCTTTGACAGCTTCGATTTTTGAAGGATCAGCATGAAGACCATTACTATCTATCACGTGACCAAGGAATTGAACTTTTTGAATCCAGAAGTCGCACTTTGAAAACTTAGCATACAGTTCTTCTTTCTTGAGTAGCTCTAAAATGGCTTTCAAGTGTTCCGCATGCTCTTCCTTGTTGCGGGAGTAAATGAGAATGTCATCGATGAACACAATCACAAATTTATCCAAGTAAGGTTTACACACTCGGTTCATCAGGTCCATAAATACCGCCGGTGCGTTTGTCAAACCAAATGGCATCACTTGGAACTCATAGTGGCCATATCGTGTTCGGAAAGCAGTTTTCGGAATATCTCCTTCTCTAACTCTTAGTTGGTGATACCCAGATCTCAGATCAATCTTGGAGTAGACGCTTGACCCTTGCAGTTGATCAAACAAATCATCAATTCTAGGCAATGGATATCGGTTCTTCACCGTTAGCTTGTTCAGCTCACGGTAATCGATACACATACGGAAAGATCCGTCCTTCTTTTTGACAAATAAGACTGGAGCTCCCCAAGGCGAAGAACTCGGTCGAATGAATCCTTTTTCGGACAATTCTTGAAGTTGGTCGGACAATTCTTGTAGTTCAGAGGGTGCCAATCTATAAGGTGCTCGTGCCACGGGTGCCGCTCCCGGCATTAGCTCGATTTGAAATTCTACTTGCCGAATCGGAGGAAGACCAGGCAAGTCTTCAGGAAATACTTCGGGAAAATCCCTAGCCACGGGGACGTCTTTTAGTTGTTTCTCATCCGCTTTCTTCTTCTCCGTTACTTGTGCTAGAAAAATGTGGCATCCTTTTTCTATGTACTTTGCAGTTTTGACGCACGAGATGATATTTAATCGGGTTTTACTACGATCACCCCGAATGATCAGAGTTTTGCCATTGAGAGGAAGGTGAACGACTTTCTCGTCACAGATGATTCTTGCATGATTCTTGGATAGCCAATCCATGCCAATGACAGCATCGAAGCTACCAAGTTGAATAGGCATAAGGTCTATATCGAACGGGTGGTTTGATAAAGATAGGTTGCAACCTCGAAGGATAGTGTTAGTTCCTACTATTTTTCCATCGGCTAGCTCTACTTCATATGTGGTATCTAGGACGGTTGGGGTGACTTTTAGTAAGGGTGCAAACTTAGAAGACACAAAGCTTTTGTCGGCTCCAGAATCAAATAACACCTTAGCTAAATGATGATTGAGTGAAACGTACCCGTAACGACGTCCGGGTTTTCTTGTGCATCTCCATCTCCTAGCACATAAGCTCTTGCTCTAGCAGGGTTATTGTTGTTATTGTTGTTGTTGTTGTTGTTCCCGTACAGTTTTGGGCACCTACTCTTGACATGCCCAGCTTCTCCACATCCAAAGCAAGTTATCCCCATAGGTTGGAGGTTACTTCCAGTAGCAGGGCTTCGACAATCCTTGTGGGTATGGCCCACTTTGTTACACTTCCCACACTTAATAGTACAACGTCCCACATGATGCAGGTTGCATCGAGTGCACAAAGGGTGTGGTCCAGCATAGCCTCTTCCATTGGCGGGTGTAGCGGCATAAGCCCTCACAACTTCTTGTCTACGGTTTTGTTGGTTGTGGTGGTTGTTTCGGTTGTGGTGATATGGGTTGGGATTGTTATTGCGGTGTTGATTGTGATTGTTGCGACCTTGGCTGTTGTTGTTGCGGTTATTGTTGTGATTGAAAGAGTTGTGGTTGAAGTTGTTTGAAGTGTTGCCTCGACGGTCATCAAACTTCCTTTTGTTGTCGTTGTTGCCTTGCACGGATCCATGCTTCAGGACTTGATCCATGAGTTGGTAGGAAATTGTGATCACTTCTTCCACGGTTTTGGGTTTTGATGCAGTAACATTGCCCTCAATGCTTCGGGGTAATCCCCCAATGAGATTTTCCAGCAACTTAACTTCATCAGTAATCATGGAATGGCATAGAGCTTTCAATTCTTGGAAACGCTTGAAGTAGGTTTTGAGATCATTGCCTTTAGTAGTCAGATGATAGAATTCATCTTCAAGTTTCTTGATCTCAGTCCTTGGACAGTATTGCTTCATCAATAATTGCTTCAGTTCAGTCCAAGTGGTTTTGTAGGCTTCTTCCATGCCAATAGGTTGGGCATGAGCCTTCCACCAAGACAATGCATCTTCTAGTAGGGTACCAGTAGCAAATTTCACCTTGCAATCTTCTGAGCAATCACTTAAAAGAAATACAGTTTCAGATCTTTCGATCCAATGAATAAGGCCAACTGCGCCTTCAGTTCCTTTGAAGAAAGTGGGTTTGCAATTCATGAATTCTTTGTATCCACATTTGCGATTTGCCACAGCTTCATTCTGGTTGGCTTGATTTGGAGTCTCATTTGCTCGAGCTGCTCCAGCAGGTCTTGCAGCAAAAGCAGCACCAATTTCATTAGTAACTAGCCTCCGAATTGCTTCAGGGGTCATCTCGGGAGTTTCAGTAGAGGTAGAGGTAGTTCTTGTTCTTGCCATTTTTCTAAAGACATACACTCAAATTTTAGAATCATTCAACATAATTGTGAATTATTATAAAAAAAATTTCATAATAGTCAAGATCATCACATTATATCAATAGAGTATAATCATCATAAGAAGAATCGTAACATGTCAGAACCACACAAGAGAATATATATAAATGATCACTTCGATTCATACACTGATAAATAAGAAAGATCATCATACATGAGAACATCAAGAAATAACAACCATAGTGCCATATGTCTATCATCCATACATAGTGATACAAAACCATACAATGTCGCATAAATAGCTTGTTCGATAGTTTACAAAACATGCGAATACAAGGCCTTTATTAGTGCCACATGCGGCAGGCTAAGGTACCAGAAAACTAAATAGATGAATCGCCACTCTAGAGGCTGTCAGGTGTGCTCCTCAATCGGCGTCGTAGGTCATGGACTAGCTCTGCCAGCTCATCTACCTCTCTATCTCGTGCCTCCAATCTCTGCTCCAAAGCAGTAGCACGCGTCTCCATGATAGTCATCCTCTCTGACTGTCGTCGCACAACCCCCTCCAACATCTCAGCTCTGTCCAGTAGTCCTAATCTATCTGACTCCATCCTCCTCTCTAACACTGTAACTGCTCCACTAGCTCTCTCACTCTGGGAACCAATCCTCTCAAGCTCTCTCTCCATCGTACTCCTCCCTTTCAGGAGCTCTCCAACCTCGTCTTCAGTGTTCTCGATACGTACCAACGGAACCTCATCAACGAATGCCACAACATCCTCGAGCTGATCCTCAAATCGTAGAACTCGGGCAGCTATCAATGGAATAGTATGATGAAGGGGTTCTCCCGTAACCGGAAGAGTCTCAGCAGCAGCAAACCGATGCTCCCCAAGCTCCACAGCGCTAGGTGCACCCTCCTCCGACCTCCATCGACTAATGAGCGGCATCATGTATGACCAACGTCTAGCATCGACCCTCCTACGGGCTCTCGGCTCAGAAGTACCAAACATAGCCTGGTAATATGGGTCTGAATGTGTGGGTGAGAGACGGGCTCTCTTCCCAAGAGATGTCACTGGCTCAGTGTGCGTCACCAAGGGTGATGGTGCACGGGATGAGGATGAAACTGGCACAGTGGTGGTCTGGTAAATGAATGTGGTAGGTGGAGGTAGTGGTGAAACAGGTACGAGTGGTGGTGCAGGTGTAGCTGATGGTGGAAAAGCAGAGGATGATGGTATGTCAGCTGGTGGAATAAAAGTGATGGGTGCCTTTACTCGTTTCCGAGCAGTATGTATGAAGGTAGCACCCTTCTTTCGGTAGCGGAATGGCTGACCAAACGGTGCGGGCTCGTAGGGTTTGAGAACCCTAGCTCGCCTTCGCCTTCGGCGGATAGGCAATGGTGATGGACAAGAGACAGAAGATACGGAATCAGTGGATGAGTGTGTCTGAGACATAACATCAGAGGGTGATAGCCACTGTTGTGACTCCAAATATTTGTCATAAGTGAGGGGACCAAAGACGGGCAAACGCTCAGGTAAGGTCAAAGTAAGTGGGGTGGCAGCGACTTCACCCTCCTCGAAGGGCTCAGTCTCAGCGGACATAGGTGCAACGAGAGCCGGGGTAGAGTCAGAAGACATAGCATCCTCCATCTCGGTGTCGGATGTCAGGTCGATAGGGTGAGTAGCGGACGACATAGTACTGTAACAACCCAAAAGAAAATATGTATTCATAAGTAAATAAAGCCATGCAGTAAATAAGATTTAGTTAGTCGCGCATAATCTGCCACGCAAATCTAAATGCCTAACCAAATGAAAGCTATCATCATAAGTTTTTATCATGCAAAGTTTTGCTAGTCAAGTAGTATCCACTAAGTGAATCCCCTACATGTTATCGGTACGAAGTAGGCGCGGAGGACGTGAAGTGGTGGTGTAAAACGGTCCGTTTGAAAACGCGGTTATAGTCCAATTTGTTTTGAAAATACAAGTTGGTTCTCTATAACCTAGGCTCTTGATACCAATCTGTAACACCCCCAATATCACAATGTGACAGCGGAAGACTAATTGGGGTATTACTTAGAGGATCATAGTCACAAGTTATAGAAAACGGCTCTAAAGAGACGTTTTAATAAAAAGTAGTTACCATTTCATAAATCTCAGCGTTTAGAACACAAAAAGGAAATACCACATGTTTTGGAGTTACACAAAAGATAGTTTAAATATTTATGAAATGATAACTTTAAATGAAAACGACACCACTTCAAGTGTCCCACGACGTCCGCTCCACGCCTTCATGAAATTCTAATTAGTACCTGAGATGAACATGCTTAAAAGTCAACAAAAGTTGAGTGATATTCATAGGTTTAAATAATAAGTTGAACACAAGTAAGAGATGATAATTGCTTCGAATACAATCACCATGAAAACATAGATTATTATTATGCACTAAGCTCATGACACCAAACTAACTGCATACACCTAATTACTGGCGTAAGTAATAATATTGCCCTTAGAGATGGAATTGCCAATTCCATAGTTAACCAAATATAGTGCGCCCCGGTTATTTCCGATAACCGAGTCGGGGTCGTTAATTCCCATAGTACTATCCACAATATTCGCGTTCACTAGCAAGTGATTAATGGTTCATGATGTAAGGGACTTATGGCAGGCAACTTAGGCTATAATAATAATGATCAGATAAGCATACAGTTTAAGAAAAGACTTGTGTTCTAGTTTATAGCATGTATCTCCCTCGCGGGGTTTGAAAGAAATAAGTAAAGGCGAGGCTATGAACTCACCTTAGCAACTGGTATCCGAGTAGTGTAAGATCAAGTAGTATGAGCACGAAATACCGTCACGCGACCTATAATTAGCATGGCAAGTCTTAGGTTATTGTTTTTATTCATGACTTAGCGTATTTAAAACGGTTGAAGCATTCTCGAGAGTTTGTGTTTAATAACGCTTATGTGGCAACGGTTAAGTTTAAATAAGTTTCGAAATATTTATAAGTCTTTGGCTTTTGGAATAGTGAATGGAATAGTTTACGAAGCATTCGTATAAGAGTTTGCTCGAGTATATTTATTAAAGCGGAAATATTTACAAATCGACTTTATATTTATTTGATTTTGGTTTAGTTTTGAAAAGTATATATATAAGTATAATATATATTTTATCTAAGTTGCGGGAAAATATTATATTTAGAAAAGTATAATATTTTCTAGTTTATACAAATGTGGTTGTCAAAATAGAAATATGTACCAATTTTTATTTATGTGACAAAGTCTTGTAGAAAATATAAATTTATTATCTTTTAGAAGTCTTAGGATAGGAAGCGTTAAGTGTAGATCTTGGAGGGTCCAAAATTGTAAAGGTTTATATAAGTTTCATATTTATAAGTATTTTAAGAAGATGTGTTAAATGGTTCAAGTAGAGGGTTGAAATTGTAATGTTAGTATTAGTTTTACAAAGTTTATAAAAGATTTTGAGAAATATGTTAAGAGGTGCGAAGTTTGGGGACTAATTGTGCCAAGTTTCCGAAAGTTACATGTATAACAAAAAAAAAGAAAAGGGCCACTGCCATGGGGCAGTTTCGAACCCAAGACCTCCCATATGATTTCCCACGCTCCCACCAACTGAGCTAGGGGCTCTTTTGTGTTACGTTTTTCAGCTAGGTTCCATTTAATGTGTATGTCGCAGCTTTATGTTAGTTTTAAAATCTTCACAGTAGCCATTTTTATGAAGGTGTTGCATGCATATGCATGACTTTGTGTTTCTTCTCCAAGGTTGTTTTACAACTCCAAGTTTTCAAGTAAGACATGAATATAGTTAAGTCATTTGACGAGTCGTTGATGCCGTTAGTGAACCAAAAGGCTTTGCTTCGTTTCGATGTTTATTGACAAGACTCGATATGAGTTTTTAAACCAACGAAGTTCAAGTCGAGCTAGTGAGATTCTCATCAAGCTTATTTTCTAGTGAATCGAGTACTTGTTACTAACAAGCTCTCGTATGGTATAATGGGTCTCGGTTTGTGAGTTGAGCTTCCAAGGTTACTAAACTTGTGTTGAAATCCGAATAGACCAAGATGATTACTTTTATAGTTTAGTATGCATGTTTTATTTTAAAGAGGTACCACATAAGCTTAAATAGCACATGTTGAGAATGTCAAGTTTATAAGCGTCGAGTTTACGTAAGGTTTATGTCATTGTTTATGTTTAAAGATTGTATACTAAACAAACCATAGATGTATGAAATGGGTTGGTTTCAAAATATAGTTGGTTTGTCAACGTAGCTTGTTGTAATAAGGTCGTGCATAAGTGCCGTGAGAATGCATCGCTATGTTAGCAAATACTTAAGAAATCATGTCGTTCTATATATGGAAGAAAAGAAAAAGAGGAAAAGACTTACGACACCAAGAATGGTGGTGGGGAGTACGTGTAAGCGAGAATGGTAACCAAAAGAACCCGATATATTTTCCAAAGTGAACCCGACTATCTTGCTTCTAAACCCTTATGCTCGATACCTTAGTTTTTCTTTTGAGTGTTTGGAAGTTTTAACGAGAGTGTGGTAAGGTGTGAGTGTCGACTTGAGCTAGAGCCAACCAAGGGAAAACCAAACTTCAATTTGTTATACCTTGCATACACTTAGAGGTTTTGAGTGAAATGTTTGTAAGTGAAATGTGGAATGAGCTAAGGCTCGTTGGTTTTAAGAAGCAAAGAAAAGAGAGTCTTTTGGTTAGTGACCAAAGGTTATTGTAAACATAGATACATGCAAAGTTGATGCTTCTACTACCTAGGAGGTTTATAGTAAACAAGCAAATGGTTTGGTTCTTGTTTGGTGGTATACGGCTGAGACAAGGACAAGGGAAGGATGAAGTGAGTTGGTGCATGGGAAACATGCTTCCCATAAGTCAACTATCCTAGATACATGGTGGGTATTAATTTTATTCTTTATGCATGTTTCACAAGTCTAATTATTTGCAAGTCTTTAAGAGTTATGTGAGCATTCTTGTGGAGATATTCGGTTACAAGGGTCAAGAAAAAGAAATGATCTCAAATTTTTATTATGTATTTCGTGTCCCGTTTGAGCTTAAATGTGAGTCACGGTGTCCCGGTTTGAGGTTTTTGACCATCGCATAATATATGTTTAGCATGTTTTTATAAAGGTATCAAAAATATAAAAATAAAAATATTAATTCTAACTCGTAGAAATATTTATTTGACTTTTGCCATACTTAATTTAGTGTCGGTACGCGTGCGGCTCGTAAGACAAGAAAATTTCTTGTGAGACTGATTTCAGTTATCAGTAAATATCGGGCATGATTAGATGAGACTACTCGAAGTTGCATAAATTTTTATGCAATAAATAAAGCGTACATGCTAAAATGCTCAAATAAGTTTTGATAAACAATCTGGTTTATTAATACGAAGGTTGATGATAGTGAAATTTTACAGGTGGCTACAATATCACACATGCCACCTACCAAGAGCTTGTATGATGTTGGCTCTAGAAGGCTTTCCATCGTCATTGTGAATATGTTTGCATATCACTCAGATGTTCTGGCAATACAACAAGGATAATGCATAGGACTCATAAGATATATTCTCACTTTCCACATTGTGTAAAATAGTGAGTCTTCATTGATTGTGTCCTAAAGAGACTTATTAGATGATCTCGTCACTCTAGACTCAATAGTGCACATTTGGTTCCTATGCCGGAGAATAGGGATAGGGTCTCCTTTTTCAATATCAACAATCTCTAAGAGAAAGTCGATAGATTATGTGGGTTCCCCGTGAGAATGAAACAAGCCCTTTTAAGATGAATTTGAGTAACTTGGGAAGTTTAGTACAGTGCGTCACTGGGTCCATGACGTCTTGTCTTCAATACCGGTGTTACCTTAGTAAACACCAGTAGCATGTGTATTGAAGCCGGATTTTGCCCTAAGGTTGAATTATTGGAGGGCTGTTTCTTTTCACCCTTTTTCACATTCATTTCTTTTTCATTCTTCAACCCCTTTAGTGCTTACCGAGACTTCATAACTAGAACCTTGTTGGATTTATTCCAGTTCTAGCTCTATCTCAGTCCGAACTCTTCCCATATCTCACTTTTCTCCTTTTTTCATCATGCCTAAGGACTCTACACTATCTAGTGGATTGTCCCTGGGTAGATCCCTCCAGCTTTGGCGGGATTGTCGGAGTGAATACCTAACCTAACCATCTTTATATCACCATACATAAAGTAAATTTGGTCGGTCTTTTGGTATTGTTCTTTCCTTCTTGAAACCACTTGAAAAATCATTTGGAAAAATCAATCAAGGTACTTGTGATATAATATCAAAGCATTTTGTACCTTAATTGTTTTGATAATTTAGAAATGCTCCCCCTCAACATGTGCATATTAATTGAAATTGTTTAGCACATGGAGGCAAGAGTTCTTTGAAATAATTTCTTGATCACAATTTCCTTAGAAAAAGCCTTTTGATTTTCATGGTAAATTCTCCCCTTCAAAATGTGCGATGGTTGTTTCAAATAATTTAGCACATAGAGGAAAGAGTTCTTTGAAGTACTTTCACGATCACACACTGATTTAGAAACCATTTAAAACTCAATCAACGTACATTATGATAAAACATAGAAATCTTTGTACCTTGAAAGTTTATATTCTTTTTGAAATGCTCTCCCTCAATATATGCTTCGAGATTCTAAAAGAGTTTAGCACGTATTAGAGAGCAGTATGCACTTTGAGACAAAATTGGTCACCTTTTATCAGATTGCATATTTATATCAAATTTTCTCCCCTGATCAAAAATTTTGAATCCTTTGAGATTTTGGATCTCAAGTGACTTAAATATGTAAGAAACAAAACTTGTTGGAGAAAAATGTGTCCGGTTTTATTTGATCTGAAGTGAACTACTCCAAAGTTCCCTTTTAGACTAAAAGGTAAACAACAATACATAACCTAGCATTTACTACATACATTATAGTTATAGTTTTTCATAGTACAGTCACCACATTACACAAATTATAATACATAACATAACTACTATAGGAAGATGTCTTCATTCAGTTCTTTGAAGTAGCTTGTAATGACCTTCACGAAGTCTACCACCCACAAAACTTTCAAGGCTGCGAAAGATCTTTCTAGTCTTAAGTCTTCTCCCGATTGCAGCAATGAACTCTTCACACCTCTTCAAATCCTGTTCAGACCAGAATTTAGTTTTGTTCCACGGATTCAGGTTAAGTTTTATTTCCGTCACTCTTGAGTTCAATTCTTCTTCAACCATCTTGAGTATACCATCACTGAACTTGTATAGCTCGCACAGCCTCATTAGCATTCGAGACCCGTATCTGTCGGTTAAGAGGACTGCTCTAGGGGTGTCAATCACTGTATAGTCATGACGAAATTCATGTCCTGTGTCTTCCCATTGCGGTCTCGTTAGGTTGACCTGAGTCTGGTAGCTTTCCACGCCAAGTTGAAAATCCCCAACTCTTTGTCGGATGACTAAGCCCTGATCCAAAGATTGACAGCAGCAGAGAGAGCCTTCTTGTCACGAACAGGTAGATGGTCAAGGTGTCCTTGGAGGTTCAGAAGATAGAGATCTTCAAAGTCATTTGGCATCAAATGTTTGAAGTCTTTTTCTTCTATAACATGATATTTCAAGTCAGCTCTTCTAAGAACAAGCTTCTTCAGATAATCATAGCCGTAGATTGAGAAGATCTCCACACTTAGAATACGCAGCTTGGATCGAATAGCTTTGCGTCTTTTTTCAGCACCATGTCTATCAATGTAGAATTTCTTCTTGAACCACCAATGAGAAATGCCATATGAGGAAGCCATGTCATACACTTGTTCTTTGTCTATCCAGAATTGATCCGATACCATCTGTTCAAGACCCTGATCTATGTAGGTTGCAGCTTTCATCTTAGAAATCGATAAAGCTGGTCTTCTTTCTGTAGTTCGAGCACATAGATAATCGAGGTCATGGTTGAAGAAGAACTCAGATTGAATAGTCACTTGTCGAGGTTCACCACCGAGAGGAAGAGGGTTGTTCACATCAAACCGATTGATCTGCTCAATGACTTGATTTTCAGCATTTTATGGCATTCTTCCATCTGATATTGGAGCTGATTTGCATCAGAGTGGATGACTTTGATGATTTCAAACGCTGGGCCTTCAAGATCTTTAGGAGTGATTGATGAAATCCCCTTCTTCTCACAAAACCACTTCATAAAGCTTCCCATATCCCCTGTGAAGTGAAGAAGAGAGTCTTCTGCTGGAGCTTCATAGTTGGAGATAATGGTTGTAGCCCAATTGTTGTCCGGGATTATTGAATCAGACTCGGGAATAGACCATGAAGGTTCAATATTTTGAGGTTTATCTTTGGTGAGCCAGCTATGAGTCATGTCCTTTGAAGGTGCAACTCTAGAGGTTTTAACGCGTTCACCCAAAATGTATGCATCAAACAAATCCTCATTTTCAGATGGCTTAGGGCTATGTTTGGTGGATGCATCATCGTCATCAGATTCTGACTCTGTCATGTCATAAGACTCTTCATTTAGTACTTGGTCTTCCGGGATAGTGGAGAAGGTAGGTGTAAACCTGGAATCAACCGTAGTCCATGCCGTAGACATCTTCAGAGTACCTTGACCACCGGATGAACTGGTTTTATTTGAGGGTTTTAGTGGAGATGTTGGTGGATTTGTCATAGTGGTTGTGGTTGTGCTAGAGGATCCACCAGTGCCAGAAGTTCCAGCTCCACTGGTTGGAGGAGGAGGAGGAGGAGGAGGTGGTGGAGATTTAGAATATTTATGCAACGACTCCAACACCAAAGTCCTCCTTTTCTTCTTTGCTTTTCTTTCACGAATGTCCTCCAGAAACTGTAAATGATTATCGTGCTTTATCGATTCTTCGAGAGCCACGAATAACTTTTTATGGACCTCATCCAGATGCTCGTTAGCTTCATACATTTCATCCGAAAGGACAACTCTCATATCTGAAATGGGTAAGTCTTTAAACCGTTGAAGCAGAGGAGCTTGGATTGCCTATTCTACAGCATCTTTAACTTCGGCTACAATGGCCTCTGCTACCCCTTCATCAAAGTTAAGCTTTTCCAGCTTGGAGACATGACGCTCGAGGACGTTGATAGATTTAGGGAGGTGCCTCTCAAGAGCATCAATACGTTTCACGGTCTTGTCGAGCAATTGCTCAAATGTTAAGATCAGAGGTGGTGACGCCGGTGGAGTGTCTGTGTCATTAATTGTGACAACTGGTTCGGGTGATGGATCTTTAACTGGTTCGGGAGGTGGAAGTGCGGTTGTTAGAGCAGGTTTGGGTGATGGAAGTGTGGTTGTTTGAGCAGGAGCTGAAATCGGCGGGATGGTTAATGTGTCTTGCTGGATGGTGACCGTGTACATAGACTCAGCTCCCTCTTTCTCATCATTTTGCTTATAAGACTCGGTGTTTGAGGGTTTGTCATTCAAAAACTGATCACCAAATGAGAAGTCAGCATCAAGATTCTTAAGTTAGGATAAAGATCCCGTAGACATGTTCGTTTCTTCAAGGCGCCTGTGTTCTTCGGATCCTGGCTCAAGGATCTCCTGTGGGTCTTTCAGCAGTTCATTTTCTTCATTCTTTTCTGATTGGGTGTCACTAGATACAAGTGTGTCTTCCAGTGTATTGGACACATCCTTTTCAATTCAAGTTGGTTCTTGAGCTGAAGATGATTCAATGCTTCTTTTCTTCAGCTCAAATTGGCTAGTAGTAATTAGAGGTGGATAAGAGATGGTCAGAAGCATATGATCGGTTTGTTCTGCTTCTACGCCAGTAATCCCTT
Source organism: Chrysanthemum seticuspe (assembly GCA_019973895.1). Lineage (NCBI taxonomy): Eukaryota > Viridiplantae > Streptophyta > Magnoliopsida > Asterales > Asteraceae > Chrysanthemum > Chrysanthemum seticuspe. Next base: position 324,155,205 of record BPTQ01000001.1, on the reverse strand, counting down.
TACCTTTTTCTTGTGTGGCAGAAGTTGTTTGTCGTAGTGATGGCTCTGGTTCTCTTATCACAACTCCTCCCACTGGTGGTCTCTGAGACATGTTCAGGCTATCCAGGCTTTGTTTAATCCCTTGTTGCAATGCAGCCTCGTCTTCATCTATCAAACTCATGTCACTCTCTGGAACCTCGGTTCCTTCATCTTTACCCTTTCCAGATTCTTTCCTTCTCCTCTTTTGCTTTTGAGGTGGAGACTCAGCAGATACTGAAGTATCAAGTCTCTTCTTTCTCTTGGGAAGACTTGAGTAAGTGGACTTAGATTGTTTGGATTTTGGTTGAGAGGAGGTGGATTTAGGTATGTCTTCGGTGGTTGTGCTGGAGGCCATCTTTAGGTATCTTTTGAAGTAATCAGCCTTCTTCATTCGTTCAGTGAGTAAAGCATCAGGAATTCTCATCCCAAAGATCACTTTGTTTGTACCTTTGGCAACATATTTCAGGTTACCAAGCAAAAATTCACTGTTGGCCTCATGTAAAACTGCTTCTTTTCTTGGGTCGAACTGGTGTTTCTACTGCAGGTGATGTATGATTAACTTAGAGAACCAAATGCTAGGGATCACCCTCTTCTTGCTTTCCTTCCCTTGACTTGATTCAGGAATTTTTTTCTGTCGGTCATGAATGTGTCCATGGCCAATGCGAATTCTTCCCAAATGCGTTCAGCAAAGTCGACATTTCTTTGTTTGACGATTCCCCATATGATTTGCAAAATTGGAGCCCGTACTCTGTCAAACCCTGACGTTTTCCCGGTTAAGCATAAGTTGAGGATGATGGCAATGGCTCTTGATCCGCTCCCAAACAGTCAAGTTTTCTCACTCAAGCCGACCACTTGTGAATGGCCGACCGTAAGAAACTTAAAACGGTTCAGAAACAAACTCAATGAAGATCTGGGGAGTATAGTGTTTCCCCGGGTCGTTATGTCCCAGCGAGCTATGCAATGGATCACCAAACGTATAGTGATCGAGAGAATTGAACGGAAAAGAGGTTTTGAATTATTATAACTAAGGAAAAGCCAATAAATTACAGAGGCTTAAATGCAAATTAAAGGAAATTTAAAAAGATAAAAAATATTAAATAAACGCTATCACTATTTTTAAAATTGATGAACGTTTTTATGTTTTTATAAAACTTAATTAAAAACTACGTTACGTACAAATGAAAATGAGAAACTTAACCAATATTAATCCTAAAAATATGAAAATGATATTTTTATGAACCTAATGATAAAATAAAATTTATAGAAAAAGAAAATTATTTTTATAACTATTTAATTAATTATTATTAATTAAAAACTATTTTTAACTATTAAATAATTACCTAAAATACAAGAATATATGAAATAAAGCTAGAAAAATGAAATTATGACTTAGAAAAATCTAAAATGACAAAAAAGAATTTTCAAAACTATTTTTATATTTTTCTGATTATTTTTGTATTTTCTAGGAATTAAAAACTATTTAAAACTACTTAAATTACTTAAAAATACAAATTTGACTAAGAAAAATCTAGAAAAATATTTTTTTGTCTTTTTATATTTATCTTAACTTAAGAAAAATGAAAAATTATTTTTTTTGAACCTTTTCTTAATTAATTGTATTAAATCCTAATTAAAAAGGCTTAAAAACTAATTTAAATCAAGAAAAATACCAAACTGACCTAGAAAAATATGAAAAATTCAGGAAAACTCTAAAATAATATTATGAGACTAGGAAAAACAGAAAAACAGGTGCTTGTGTGTAGGATTATGCAACTGCCATACAAGTGCTTATTGAAATAAGCACTTGAATAAGCCAAGAAGCACCAAAGAGCACCAAACTGATATAGAAGCTACAATAAGCTAAAAAAACTCAAAATGAACTAAAAACAACAACACACAACCTCTGAATAGCCAACTGCAAAGATTTGAGGTTATGAGCTCAAGTGATAAAAACAGATTTAGGTACCTACTTTTAAGCCAAGAAATAAGCTATCCTACTAGCTAGAAATGAAAAACAGAAGAATGGTCCTAAACTAGACCTGGCCAAGAACCAATAGACCAAAGACCAGACCTTGTTGAGCTAAGATAAGCTCTGGGCTAGCTCTTCAAAATCTGCATAATCCCTGTGCAGACTCAGTTGATACTGAGTCAATGCACAGGGTATTTGTACCCATATTGAACATCAATTTTAAAGCTCATAAAAATTTGACAAAATTATACAAAAATGACAATAATGAACTAGACCAGTAGGACTTTTTAAAACAACAAGTTTCATTTGATTTGGCCCAGAACTGAGCTTGTAAAAATTCATCCCATTTGGCTCAAAACTGATTTTTCAAGATTTGACTTTTTGACAAAACTGAAAAGTTGACTAAATTGAACTTTGATCTTGGTTTCTCAACTGAATATGATGTTAAGTGATGAAATAAGGCTAATGCAATATATACCTATGTATTTTAAACATAAAATGAGCTTTTGATCTTGTACAAACTCAACAGATAAGACTTAAGACAGATTCACAAGTGATTCTGACTTTTAGTGTTCTAGATACAAAATAAAGACAGAGATGAGTTCAATAAAGTTACACAAGCTTAAAACAACAAATTCCACCACTGCACTAAACCTCTAAGACAGCTTACATGCACAATCCAAACACCACTTTAACACTGATATGCAAACTTAAACTGATATAAACACTGAACCAGCTAAAGCTATTGATCAAACTAAGTTTAATTAACTTAAATATTACTTAATAAACAGAATAAAACCAGTTTGGACCACAAGAACAGATTATGCAATAAATCTTGGAAATAACTTACAAATGTCCTAGCCACAGTGGATTGCCAAAGAAACACAAGACCATTTATCTATTCTAAACCATAAAACAACCCAATATCAATCCAAATCCAAGCTCTGCATCACCCTTTTCCATTTCCAAGACCCAATGAAAGCAGTTTGACTTTTATTGACCAAAAGCCAAAATTGCTTAAAATTGACTTGTGAGCTTATAGAAAGCTATAAGAAGCTTTAATTAACTTGTTTGAGCTCAAAAATAAGATACTAGAAGCTTGTACATGAGAATTCGAAACTGAACTGTGTAACAGTAATCATGAAATTTTGAGACTTATATGAAAACTCAGATTGATAATCAAAAACACATTACAAGGATGTTTTAACTTAAATGTGATACATAGAACTTGAAATTACAACATTTTGCATTAAACTAAGACATTTATTAAAAAAACGACATTAAGAAAATTTATAAAACTAACTACTCTCCTCTTCTTGCATTTTCTGCTCCCTTTTATACACCATCTCCTTTCTCTATCCTTTCTGAGCATATCCCACATGTCTTAAGAGCCATTGGATGGCTTCAAGAGTTTTTAGCCATTGATTTGGTTTTTGGCGGGAAATGGGCTTTTGACAGTTGGTGAGATTGAGTGTTTGGGGAGGGAAGAATTAAATGTATCTTGGATTCTTTTGTTTGGAGTGATAAGGTGGGGATAAAAGGTGAGCTGGGGGGATGGGGAAAGCCTGGTTTTGCAGGGATGGTGGGTGAAGAAGACAGGAAAAGAAAAAGGCACGAGTGGGTTGGAATGTTTGACCAACATTTGACCGGGTATTAATATAAAAGGGGGTCCAAATTAGTTAATGACAGGGGTCCAAAGGGTTTTTGACAAGGGTCCAAAAAGGTTTAAGGGTTTAATAATCATAGGGACCATTAGTGTAAATTCTGAAAATTCAGGGACCAATCCTGTCAATTATGCAAAGATGTTCCAAGGGACTAAAAGTGACAAGCTCTAAAAGTACAAGGACCAAACTTGACATTTTCCAATTTTCCAAGGACCATTTTTGCCAATTTTGAAACTTGGAGGACCAAACTTGTAATTTCTCAAAACTTTTGATATTTTTCACCAAAGGACTAATTATGACAAGTTATGATTTAAAAAGGACCTTTGGTGATTTTTCTTTTGAAATTAGGGCTCAGGGACTATTTTTGACAATTTTAGAAACTTGGGGGACTGAAACTGCCAATTATGCAAACTTTGCTCATTTTTCATCTGATTTTGAACATTTTGCATCTGAAACATATAAAATGCAATTTTGGAATATTTTCAGTATTTTGATGCATTTCTGAGCATTTTTAAACGTTTTGCAGTTCAGATTGACCCAAAAATGATGAGTATTTACACCCTCATCAATCCCCCACACTAAACTATTGCTAGTCCCTAGCAATCTTTTGAGAAAAACTTAATGGATTTGAATCTCTTTACCAAAAGCCATTACTTCTGGAGTAGCCAAATGTTTTAGTTCAAGTAAGAACCATGGCACACCGATAACCATGTGATTTTGAGCAAACCACCAGCTTCCAACGGATTTGATTTGTCTTTACCAGAAGCCGTTTGCTTCTGGACTAGCCAACTCTTAGATAAATTATCAATATTATCTTTGGTGAGCTGATTACCAATTATGGTTTTTCCACTGCCTTTACCACAAGCCGTAAACTTGCGGGCTAGCCAACTCTTCAGTTTTTAGGATATGGTGAGCTGAATACCATACAATTTTGGGCAAATTGCAAGCCGTCAACGGATTTGAGATATCTTTACCAAGAGCCGTTTGCTCCTGGATTAGCCAATCCTTTTGTTTATTAGACAAGGCGGACTGATAACCAAATGAGTAAGTGCAAAACACTTACTCCAAAAAAAAAAATTTGGCCAAAAATGGGGGAATTGGGCGGATAATATATGATAAAATTCGTGAGAATTCCCCCCCACACTTAGAAATGAATATTGCCCTCAATATTCAAAGTACCGGCGGTTATGCCGAAACAAAGAACGTAAAAGGGAAATACTACGGCCATTATTTTGAAAGAGAGATTTTTTTTTTTTTTTTTTTTTTTTTTTTTTTTTTTTTTTTTAATATGAAAACTTATATATATATAATATGTGGGGCAACTCCCCCACACTAGGGTGGAACACATGGGTGAAAACCCATGTGTAGCTACTGTTTTTGATTATCGAGTCGCTAGCTTGACTCGACCCCGAATTAATTGGTTCATGGGGAAGCAAAGTGGAAGAAACAATCTCCATCGGACTTTCATTCAAGATGTTTGGACAAACATTTGAAGCACGTGAAAGTTCCACACCGATGAGATATACATAGAACCGGCTCAAAAATGATAAATGAAAATGCCGGGGTCAAAGATAGTGTCTTCATTCCCGAAGGAGTGAAGATGAAGAGAAATCACGAGATATTTGAGGAAAGGAAGAAAGATTTTGATAACAATCAAGATCCATTCTTCATCCTCAAATGTAGACGTATCGGGAGGAAGGGTGAGGGTAGTTTCATTAATAAGCGAACTCGTATGATAGAGTACACCTTCCTCCGAGCCAATATCATCCTCAAGATCAAAATAGAAATGATCATGTTCCGGAGGAGATATGTCATGAGAGAGTTCACCGGAGAACTCTTCATGAAGAGAATCATTCACATGAAGTGAAATTGTGAACTCTTGTTCCATTGTGGACTCATCACTATCCTCAATCTGAGTATCAAAGAGTGGATTCTCAGAAATTAAAGTGAATTCAGAGTCGAATTCAAATAGAGGATTAGTGAGAGTTGTTTTGAATGTTTCGGGAACAAAGTGATCAACATTCTCTATTGGACTGTTGGGATAAGAAGTGAGTGAACGATCATTGATGTGAGTGAGTTCATCGGTGAACTCCTCAAGAACAGGATCAGACTGTGGAAGTGATGCCTCAACATACTCCATGTTTCCATAGGAAGCACAATCGTCGCTAAGATCAGAGAAAGTTTCCAAATGATCATTTGAACACTCAATAGGGGAAAGAGAATCACACATATGATCAGAAGTTCCCTGTGACTCTCTCGGGATTGGGAAAAGGTTCTCAACACTGGACTTTATGAATTCGTCCGATTCCTTTTCAGGAACAGTGTCAAGATGCTCGTCCCCCATGCTCAGAGAGTGAGTGGGAGCTTCGGGTGTGATAGCAGTTGTTTGAGATGAAATCGCAACTGCTGGGATATCAACTGACTGAGGGAGTTGAGAAATAATATCTTTAAAAGGATAAAAACTCTCCTCATCATCATCATAAAGAGCTGCCTTAAGATATTGGGAACGCCTTAGAGCTGCTTGCTCTAGGACTAATAATTCTTCCCTAGATTGGCGGGCCTCTCTTTCTTCGGCTAGCAATTCTCCCATGGTCTTTTCACCACTCACTTGATTCTTTAAGTTACTAATCATATCATCAAGTGTTTTCATTGTGGTTTCAAAATCTTGGGAGATTTCATGAGACAACGGCTCAGGTGGAGTTTGAACCGTATGGTGCTGTGGAGGTTGGAAATTGTCATATCTGTAAGAGTCATGATTGTTACAAGGAAATGGATTCCCTATTTGACAATCAGAGCTGAAGTGGGGACCTCCACAATACTCACAACAGTAAAACTGTTGAGTCAGGGCTGGTGAATCATATGGATTCTGGTTATAACCAAAGTTCTGAGCATCACTGGAAAACTGTTCATAGACAAACGTGTTTCCGGATTGACAATCAAATTCTAGGTGAGGACCTCCACAAAATTCACAACAGATATGTTGATTATATGAAGATAAGTCAGGCTGTGGTGGGTAATTGGAAAAGTTTGAGGGGTCGTTAAATGAGTTCTGATTAGGATCATAATCAAATGAATTCCTCGAACCACAAAACAAACAACTCCCGTTATGAATATCATTACCACATTGTACACACGTACACCAACGACAGGGTGAACCAAAAAGAGGCTCACCACAACCGACACAAGGAATAAACGATTTCATTTGAGAGTAATGAGAAGGAATCAGTTTATTCAAAGAATCAACAAAACCAACATGGTGATCTGAATGACTATCAAGTCTCGAAGAACATGTTGAAAAATCAGGAGGTGGGACAAGTGGTGTGCTCTGAGAGCTAGCAATTTCCACCACTTCCGTAATGGTCTCTGGTTCTGGTTCTTGAGAAACGTGAAGATTAGGCAAGTCATTCTTGCTAGTCACCGGTCTGAATTCTGCATGTTTGCTTTTAACCGTAAATCGTGAAAGTTTAGAATCAATTCTAGACGGCTTAGGAGCAATTGAGGGGTTAGATAGTTGGATAACCGTAGGTTGGACGTATTTAGTACTTCCATTATCAGAGGGAAGTACCTGGTCCTTTGTCACCCCGGTTTCTCGTTCCATTTCCCTACGCAGAATGAATGGATCATCACGAACAACACGAATTCTTGACATTTGCGATAAAGTCTGAAGTTTTTCAACTTCGTCCCAGAATTCGTTCTCGAGAGATTCCATGAGAATAGAAGAAGTTAGAATCAAACGGATAGAGGGTAAAGAGATAAAGAATCAAAAAGGGTAAGAGGGTTAAGATGAATATTTTTGGTATTTTTGAAAAACATGATGCAAAAACAAAGGATGAAAATCTTTTTGGGTTTTTGATTTTTTAAAAGAAAATATAAACACATACAGATGGTATAAACAAGGAGTGAATATCCAAATCACTAATCTGCTAGACGGAAGATAATCAGCACAGCTCTCCGGCAGCGGCGCCAAAAATTTGATTCGTGCCAAACCGTCAAGTTTTATCACTCAAGCCGGCCACTTGTGAATGGCCGACCGTAACAAACTTAAAATGGCTCAAGCACGAACTCAATGAAGATCTGGGGAGTATAGTGTTTCCCCGGGTCGTTATGTCCCAGCGAGCTATGCAATGGATCACCAAACGTATAGTGATCGAGAGATTTGAACGGAAAAGAGGTTTTGAATTATTATAACTAAGGAAAAGCCAACAAATTACAGAGGCTTAAATGCAAATTAAAGGAAATTTAAAAAGATAAAAAATATTAAATAAACGCTATCACTATTTTTAAAATTGATGAACGTTTTTATGTTTTTATAAAACTTAATTAAAAACTACGTTACGTACAAATGAAAATGAGAAACTTAATCAATATTAATCCTAAAAATATGAAAATGATATTTTTATGAACCTAATGATAAAAGAAATTTATAGAAAAGTAAAATTATTTTTATAACTATTTAATTAATTATTATTAATTAAAAACTATTTTTAACTATTAAATAATTACCTAAAATACAAGAATATATGAAATAAAGCTAGAAAAATGAAATTATGACTTAGAAAAATCTAAAATGACAAAAAAGAATTTTCAAAACTATTTTTATATTTTTCTGATTATTTTTGTATTTTCTAGGAATTAAAAACTATTTAAAACTACTTAAATTACTTAAAAATACAAATTTGACTAAGAAAAATATAGAAAAATATTTTTTTGTCTTTTTATATTTACCTTAACTTAAGAAAAATGAAAAAAAAAATTTTGAACCTTTTCTTAATTAATTGTATTAAATCCTAATTAAAAAGGCTTAAAAACTAATTTAAATCAAGAAAAATACCAAACTGACCTAGAAAAATATGAAAAATTCAGGAAAACTCTAAAATAATATTATGAGACTAGGAAAAATAGAAAAACATGTGGTTGTGTGTAGGATTATGCAACTGCCATACAAGTGCTTATTGAAATAAGCACTTGAATAAGCCAAGAAGCACCAAAGAGCACCAAATTGATATAGAAGCTCGGTAAGCTAAAAGAACTCAAAATGAACTAAAAACAACAACACACAACCTCTGAATAGCCAACTGCAAAGATTTGAGGTTATGAGCTCAAGTGATAAAAACAGATTTAGGTACCTACTTTTAAGCCAAGAAATAAGCTATCCTACTAGCTAGAAATGAAAAACAGAAGAATGGTCCTAAACTAGACCTGGCCAAGAACCAATAGACCAAAGACCAGACCTTGTTGAGCTAAGATAAGCTCTGGGCTAGCTCTGCATAATCCCTGTGCAGACTCAGTTGATACTGAGTCAATGCACAGGGTATTTGTACCCATATTGAACATCAATTTTAAAGCTCATAAAAATTTGACAAAATTATACAAAAATGACAATAATGAACTAGACCAGTAGGACTTTTTAAAACAACAAGTTTCATTTGATTTGGCCCAAAACTGAGCTTGTAAAAATTCATCCCATTTGGCTCAAAACTGATTTTTCAAGATTTGACTTTTTCACAAAACTGAAAAGTTGACTAAATTGAACTTTGATCTTGGTTTCTCAACTGAATATGATGTTAAGTGATGAAATAATGCTAATGCAATATATACCTATGTATTTTAAACATAAAATGAGCTTTTGATCTTATACAAACTCAACAGATAAGACTTAAGACAGATTCACAAGTGATTCTGACTTTTAGTGTTCTAGATACAAAATAAAGACAGAGATGAGTTCAATAAAGTTACACAAGCTTAAAACAACAAATTCCACCACTGCACTAAACCTCTAAGACAGCTTACATGCACAATCCAAACACCACTTTAACACTGATATGCAAACTTAAACTGATATAAACACTGAACCAACTAAAGCTATTGATCAAACTAAGTTTAATTAACTTAAATATTACTTAATAAACAGAATAAAACCAGTTTGGACCACAAGAACAGATTATGCAATAAATCTTGGAAATAACTTACAAATGTCCTATCCACAGTGGATTGCCAAAGAAACACAAGACCATTTATCTATTCTAAACCATAAAACAACCCAATATCAATCCAAATCCAAGCTCTGCATCACCCTTTTCCATTTCCAAGACCCAATGAAAGCAGTTTGACTTTTATTGACCAAAAGCCAAAATTGCTTAAAATTGACTTGTGAGCTTATAGAAAGCTATAAGAAGCTTTAATTAACTTGTTTGAGCTCAAAAATAAGATACTAGAAGCTTGTACATGAGAATTCGAAACTGAACTGTGTAACAGTAATCATGAAATTTTGAGACTTATATGAAAACTCAGATTGATAATCAAAAACACATTACAAGGATGTTTTAACTTAAATGTGATACATAGAACTTGAAATTACAACATTTTGCATTAAACTAAGACATTTATTAAAAAAAACGACATTAAGAAAATTTATAAAACTAACTACTCTCCTCTTCTTGCATTTTCTGCTCCCTTTTATACACCATCTCCTTTCTCTATCCTTTCTGAGCATATCCCACATGTCTTAAGAGCCATTGGATGGCTTCAAGAGTTTTTAGCCATTGATTTGGTTTTTGGCGGGAAATGGGCTTTTGACAGTTGGTGAGATTGAGTGTTTGGGGAGGGAAGAATTAAATGTATCTTGGATTCTTTTGTTTGGAGTGATAAGGTGGGGATAAAAGGTGAGCTGGGGGGATGGGGAAAGCCTGGTTTTGCAGGGATGGTGGGTGAAGAAGACAGGAAAAGAAAAAGGCGCGAGTGGGTTGGGATGTTTGACCAACATTTGACCGGGTATTAATATAAAAGGGGGTCCAAATTAGTTAATGACAGGGGTCCAAAGGGTTTTTGACAAGGGTCCAAAAAGGTTTAAGGGTTTAATAATCATAGGGACCATTAGTGTAAATTCTGAAAATTCAGGGACCAATCCTGTCAATTATGCAAAGATGTTCCAAGGGACTAAAAGTGACAAGCTCTAAAAGTACAAGGACCAAACTTGACATTTTCCAATTTTCCAAGGACCATTTTTGCCAATTTTGAAACTTGGAGGACCAAACTTGTAATTTCTCAAAACTTTTGATATTTTTCACCAAAGGACTAATTATGACAAGTTATGATTTAAAAAGGACCTTTGGTGATTTTTCTTTTGAAATTAGGGCTCAGGGACTATTTTTGACAATTTTAGAAACTTGGGGGACTGAAACTGCCAATTATGCAAACTTTGCTCATTTTTCATCTGATTTTGAACATTTTGCATCTGAAACATATAAAATGCAATTTTGGAATATTTTCAGTATTTTGATGCATTTCTGAGCATTTTTAAACGTTTTGCAGTTCAGATTGACCCAAAAATGATGAGTATTTACACACTCATCAGCTCTCCAGGGTTGATGCATATCATTGGTGATTATGGCAGAGACACGTGTTAGCTTTGTGGGGTATCCCAGTTCTTCCACAAAGTCCATTAGTTCATCATAATTAGATGGTGGAACAAAATGATTAGTAGCATCTCGAGGTGTGATTCCAAGTGTCTCCCTAAGACTTTCAGTATCAATCTCATACCATTGATCATCCAGTTTGTAGGAGTATTTAGCAGTGATCTTGTTACATGTAACAGTGTTCCAGAAGTGTTGCAGATAAATGGTAGGGACAGTGCACCTCATGGTTAGGGCACCAAAGAAGTTAGTGTTCTTAAGGATGTCAATAGCGATTCGATAGATAGGGTTTGGTTGATGTCTGTTCTCATACAAGTAGCAGTTGATCTTAGCTATATCAACCCATTCATTATAAGGAAGAAGTTCCTCATCGGTAAGCACAACTAGTGGAGCATTGATCACTGGATTATCAGAGGAAGTTGTGTCTGCTATTGTATTTCTGTAAAATATACCCAAGACAACAATAGTGACCAGAAACATAGTTAGATGTTACATAGTTACATAGTCATTCATCATAACAATTCCATGCATACCGGATATAAGTGTGAAACAGAACAATCAAGACTAACAAAAATGCATGTAAGAGAGTACAAATAGCATTCTACACAAATCGCATGTAAGTCAGGACAAATCGCATCACATGACAACAAATCGCATAGAATGGAGCATTAACGAAAAATCGCAAGAATCAGCAAAAAACAACAAGTCGCATGCGTCATGACCCATGAGACAAATTGCTTAAATCAAATTGCATGCTACAGTAAACTGGGCAAATTGCATAATGAGTGTGTAGAGAGACAAGTCGCTTTATTTATTGAAACGACAAATCCTATCAATTTTTCAATAGACAAATCGCTTAACTTAGGGTGATTGGTCCAAATCGCATACAACAGCTATGAGTGACAAGTCGCTAATATGAATCCTGAGACAAATCGCTACCAGACATCATGAGTGCGAAATTAAACCAACACACATAAAAACACAACCAAAGAAAATTAACCACTACCAATTCATATTCAAATCCATAACACACATCAACTCACTAACCCACTAACGAGATCTATAACACACATCAAATCCTCATCCTAGCGAGTTGCACATAAAGGGAGACAAAGATCAAGCAGAATAAATCAAATCACAACACGCATGATTTTATTCATAAACAAATCATACTAGCGCCTAAACAAACAACTCAAGCAGAAGCAACAACAAAAAGGTTAACTCATCAAACCTATATAGATTGATCAGACGAGGGATATGAAAGATGGATCTGCAAGGGGGAGATGTTGGTTAGGTCCTAATAATTGGTGAATAAGAGAGATACATGTGTCCAAAAATATTAAAAACATACCACACAACAATTTATGCACAAATTGCTTATATGAATGAAGTGGAGAGAGTACTCGTATGTGGGTTTGACTAGAATAAGAAAGCCTTTGACCAAAAGACAATTGCAATCCTATTTATACAATGATTGTTACTTTAGACAAATTTCACAAATAGTCCTGTACTTTAGCAAGTCGCTAGATGAGAGTGACTAAACGCATATCTTAATCTCAACACAAATCGCATATTGATGCAAGAGCACAAATCGCATATCTTAAACTCATATCATAGAAAGACACAAATCGCATTACTTAACCTCAATAATGTCACACCCCCAAATTACCTGTTTTTGCAGCGGAATGGAATTCCTGGGGATTGACTGTCATAGCATCACAATCACAGTTATATTGAACGACCTAAAGTGTCGTTTGGAAAACACATCATTTGATTTATTAAAACAATCAGAGTTTACAAAGTTTAGGTCCCAAATGAAAATCAACATGTACAGAAATAAATTTGTTACAATTCAAACGATGCTTTAAAGTTCATAAAACCCAAGTGAGACGCGTCGTCACCGCGACTCTATGATATGTGATAAGGTTTTAAAAGGTACCATTTTGAGGGGTCGTTTAAGTCCTTATTTGATCACTTTTGTATCCGTTATTGCTTAATATCGTTCCTTTTCACTTTTTAGGTCTCGTGAAGGCAAAATGCTGGAATGGCACTTATTTGGACAGAAAGGCGCGAATATATGAAGAAAATGGCCAAAGTCGAAATCAGACACTCACAGTTGCTGAAAGTATAAGGCGACGGCGTCAGGTGCTATTTGCGACGCCGTCCCAGAATTATTGTGACGGGTCAGAACTCAAAACTCGTGTTTTCAAGAGACGGCGTCTAGTTGTGAAAGAGTAGGCCGTCGCTACTCAGACGGCCTAGATGCGATCCAGACGACGTCAGAAGCTGAAGAGGACGGCGTCACGGACATAAGGTGACGCCGTCGCAAGGTTAACGTGGCCAAGACGAAACCCTAATGGCGGCGACACGACGACGTCACTAAACATAAGGTGACGCCGTCGCAATTGTAATCTTATATATAGAATCCGAATTTTTCAGTCTTTGTGTGGAGAGTCTTTGGAGTAAAAACCTAAAACCGAACCTAAGGTGTCTTGTACAGTATTTTAGGGTTTTTAACCCTATCTTACACCAAGATAAGTCTTTGCTTCATTAATTCAATTATGTCTTTGATTATTTGTGTGTATGCTTGCATGTTCTCCATGTCCGGCTAATTTATTTGTGTGTTTGCTTAGGAAGTATGAAACTTAATTATTAAATATTGATTGGTTGTTTCTTATCTTAGTTGATTAATGATCTAGTAATGCGATAGGTCATTCGTTGTGTACTTAATGCTTGATTCATCTTTGTGAACCTTAGAGTATGATTACCTGAGTGATTGTAGGCTAAACCATCCGAAGAGCGCCTTAGAGTAGGAGTCTATAATCTCTAAGTGGATTTGTAGACAAGACCCTTTGGTAAGTTCAAAGAGTTAGGGAGAAACGCATACCCTACAACTTTAGAAACACAACGCAACTAGGAATAAGACGTGACACTCAACCATCAATAGGAGATAATTAAGGAGTAATACAAACTAAGTAAACACATCTTTAAACTATCATACGAGCACACATTAATTAGACATAGACTCCCACAACCTTAGTTTAGATAATTAGATAATAGTAGAGTAATCGGTAGAAATACCAACCCCCCAAATCCAATACCCGAGATTCGTACCTTTCCATTTTTCATAAAATATAAAAAGATAAAAAATAATCTTCTTCAACTTTAACCTTAGCGTAGTAACTCCCTACTAGCATTCCTATTCCCCTAGAGAACGATATCAATACCCGTGGCTTACCCTAATTACTACACTACAACGATTAGGTTCACTGCCTAGGGTGTTATAAAACTTGCTCGAAGAAAAGGAAGTTCCTTTGACCCCGAACGACGCGTGTAGCGTTATCAAGTTTTTGGCGCCGCTGCCGGGGAATAGAATAGCTAGTTAGTAGTCCACCTCGTTTTGGTTTCTTTGCTTGATTCCTATCAAGTAAACTTTTTTTCTCATTTTTAGATTTCTCTTAGTCTATCCCCCTTCTTTGTGCCTTTGTTCGTAAAACTTGTCCATTGACTCTTCCGTTCACCATTATGGAGAACGCGAATCCGCCAAAACTTTCACCCAATCAACGAAATCCACTACATAATCTACCCTTTCCACTCCAAAATGAGATCTTGAGGTTCCAGCAACATCATGATGAATCCTTTCCTGAGGCTTGGACTCGAATTAAATATTTATTGCAAAAAGTCCTTTATCATGGTATTGACTTACTGTTTCCACTGCAATTCTTTTACACTCGTATCGCCCACGAAACCCAAAGGAGGCTTGACTATGTAGCGGATGGGGATATTTGGGGATGTGGTGTTCGACATGCCTGGGAAACCTTTGAGATTCACGCCCAATTTAGAAGTGGAACATGGGACCCAAAAAACGAATCTTTAGACCTATTTTCAATTTGGAAACTTCGGTCGGAAAGGTTGTTTAGGAAGGAGATGATTAGAGTTGAGGTACCAAGGTGCATGTCATGGTTAGGCGCTACCACAATACAAAATGAATACATAGGTGATCTTGATAAGATGGAGGATAGAGTAGAAAATCCAACCCCATCGGATAACCTACAAGTCTTACCATCACTTGAGGAACACACATCGCCTATAACTTACCCGGAAGAAGTAGAAGAGACTATAGGAACCCCAATTAGAGAACCTTTGGACCAAACGCCATTAGAGAATGTAGGTTTAGATGCTTGTTGTCATGACCTCTCTCTTAGTCCTAGGGAAGTTCCATATTTTGATGAACCGGAGCCTCACTTAAAAACCTTACCCAATTTTCCGTCTTTAGATGTGAATCTTGGAATTGAATTAGGCCCCAATCCACCCATCAAAATAGATAGTCCGGGTAGTTACTTGATAAAGGTGGTAGATTCTAGGCCATGTAGAGTAGAAGCCGATATAGGAGTAACCCATGACCTTACACACTTATATCACCCATTCATGGTTGATAACAAGAAACACTATGGGTTTAAACCGGGTTTATTAGGTCAAGATGGATCCTTAACCATGAATCTTTTGAAGTTGGTAGAAAATGATCCATTCTTAGGAGAGAGATTTGATTCTCTCGCTACACCAATAGACTTAGGTAAGGTTATAATGAATAGAGCACACTCCTTTGAGCATATAAATCACCCATCACCCTCTCCTCACGTAGCAAATTTCCACCCTAAGGGTGTGTATCGCTACTATCACCCGCACTTAAACTTAAGTGTAGGGAAAACTTCCCCTTTATCTGTTAAATAAGGGTAGAGTCAGGCTCGTGACTCGAACAAAAACAAGCGCTTCTTGGGAGGCAACCCATGTGTATTTGTTTTTATTTTTATTTGTGTGTCGTATATCTTTTATTGATTGTTTATTCTCATGTTTGAATTTGTAAAAATGCTTTATTTTGTTTTTAACCTCGTCTTAATTGCATATAAATGTATTTTACATAAGGGATAAGTGTAGGGAGGATTACACACGTTTTCAAAAGAAACGTAAACATGAGAATAACAATTAATTAAAAGATATTTATGTTTGTTTGTTTGAGTCAAATGCTTGTATCGAGTCATAATGGATGTTTTGTAGAAATTTTTCCAGATTCTAAAGATGTAAATTTTCCAGAATTTTTTCCAGAAAATCGCAGACCAGTTTTTGTCAGGATAACCGGACGGCGTCAGGATTGCAACCTGACGGCGTCAGGAAGGAGTAAAAACATCAGATTACTTTTTCTCGTTTTCTGAGCTACTTATAAATTTTCGGAATTTTCCAGGTCTTAATTTTCTTAGAAATTCTGTAAACATCCATTCCACAAGCATTATATCCTAGTTTAAATCGAGTCTTATATATATTATTACCGCCGATTTTACGCGAAGGTTTCGTTTGTTTTTTTTAAAGTGTGCAGGTTTAGTTTGTCAAGAAGAAGTTACATAAGATTGGAAGGAGCTTTTCACGCAATAATTCTTCTTGAAAAGAATTTAACCACCACTTTACACGGATCCTACCGAGCTAATCAGGGGAGTATTAGTTTCTTTCGTTTTTAATTACCTTCTTTTATCATAACTTTGATACTTTCGGGGAACATTGGGGACAATGTTCAGTTTAAGTGTAGGGAGGGAAAATAAAACGGGAACTTTGAAACTATGCTTATCCTTGACTATTTGCTTTGTCTAATTGTGATTGTGTAATAAACCATGAGAAAATGTCGGTTAGGGTAATTTTGGCACCAAATTTAAAATTTTTCATGACATATAGGAGTGGGCCATTAGTCTTAACAAAAGCGTCTCATGGATAGGAAGTTGCATGACTAGCACAAAAACCCTTTACCACCCAAATTCCACCAAAAATGTGAGGATCGCCCTTAGATTAGTAGGAATAAAAGCATTCATCTTTAATGTTTAGAGTGTGAACCGGTAGTATATTAGATTCTAGAACTTGTTTTGTGATGCATTCCGAGATCGCAAGTGAGGCTACACTTGTGTAGTTAGGAATAACTAAATGATAAGAGGCATTAGGATAACCCTTGTTTAATACCCGTAATATAATTACTTCTTCCACATCGGTTGAGTAATTCCCCCACACCCTTTGCGTTGTACTCATCTTTAGTACACGATACCCCTAGTTAACCCCTCAGAGCCTATCCTTTTCGCGGTTCTCGTGATGTTTCGGTTTTTCCGAAATATCAATGAAGAGCATTGTTTACACCCCACCCCCAAATATACACCCAAATCGCCTTAGCCTACCCCTTATGCACTCACTTTTAGTTCAATTATTTGTTATCACCTTAAACCCTTAGTTCAATTATCTAGTTGCTTGCATAAGTTGCTAAGTCGAGTCATATCCTTTGTATACAGTTTTGGGATGATTGGGATTCATGGGAAAAGTTAAAGTTTATGAAATGACGGGAAGGGAACGTTAAATTCAAATTCCCTTTGTTGCGTAATAATGTACCCCAAGTGTTTTGATCTTTTCAAATCGGGTCAAGTTAATGTTAGAGTAATAAAAACTCAAGTGTAGGGATATGCCTGTAAATCCCTAGTATTTTGATGTTACCGTAGAGGATGGTAGAGTAAAAGTGTATGAAAAAAAAAAAAAAAAAAAAAAAAAAAAAAAAAAAAAAAAATTAGAAAAAGAGAAAAAGAAGAAAAAAAAAAAAAAAAAAAAAAAAAAAAAAAAAAAAAAAAAAAAAAACATACGGGCTACCATCCTACATCTATCTTTAAATTTATGTTTGTTTATTTCAGTTATCTAGAGTTTAGAGTGTCGAGTCTTGGCTTAGCAACGCCATTCTTCATATGCAGTTAACATAAAGATTTTTGACTTACCACCACTAAATAGCCTATCCCACCAAATCCTTATTTCCCTACCGTAAGCCTAACGTTACAACCCTTTAAAAGACCTCTTTGATAGTCTTTCCTAGGTGCTTACGCCAAAGCGATGGAGGTTTGATCTATTCTCAAGCCTATGGTAATCTATGTACTAGGACCGGTTAATGAGTGTTTATCTTCCATTTCCTATATTGTTATATTTCATTTATACACCTGAGAGAGATGTGAGTATCCAAACACCCCATGTGAGGTGCTAGTATGTAATTTCCGTGCTTGTTATGACTTTTGCGGGGCTTATATGTGTTGTGGACCGTTTTGAATTAATGCTTCATGACCCCTAACTTATAAATTAATTGGCTAAAAGCACATTTGCTTGAGGACAAGCAAATAACAAGTGTAGGGATATTTGATAAGGTTTTAAAAGGTACCATTTTGAGGGGTCGTTTAAGTCCTTATTTGATCACTTTTGTATCCGTTATTGCTTAATATCGTTCCTTTTCACTTTTTAGGTCTCGTGAAGGCAAAATGCTGGAATGGCACTTATTTGGACATAAAGGCGCGAATATATGAAGAAAATGGCCAAAGTCGAAATCAGACACTCACAGTTGCTGAAAGTATAAGGCGACGGCGTCAGGTGCTATTTGCGACGCCGTCCCAGAATTATTGTGACGGGTCAGAACTCAAAACTCGTGTTTTCAAGAGACGGCGTCTAGTTGTGAAAGAGTAGGCCGTCGCTACTCAGACGGCCTAGATGCGATCCAGACGACGTCAGAAGCTGAAGAGGACGGCGTCACGGACATAAGGTGACGCCGTCGCAAGGTTAACGTGGCAAAGACGAAACCCTAATGGCGGCGACACGACGGCGTCACTAAACATAAGGTGACGCCGTCGCAATTGTAATCTTATATATAGAATCCGAATTTTTCAGTCTTTATGTGGAGAGACTTTGGAGTAAAAACCTAAAACTGAACCTAAGGTGTCTTGTACAGTATTTTAGGGTTTTTAACCCTATCTTACACCAAGATAAGTCTTTGCTTCATTAATTCAATTATGTCTTTGATTATTTGTGTGTATGCTTGCATGTTCTCCATGTCCGGCTAATTTATTTGTGTGTTTGCTTAGGAAGTATGAAACTTAATTATTAAATATTGATTGGTTGTTTCTTATCTTAGTTGATTAATGATCTAGTAATGCGATAGGTCATTCGTTGTGTACTTAATGCTTGATTCATCTTTGTGAACCTTAGAGTATGATTACCTGAGTGATTGTAGGCTAAACCATCCGAAGAGCGCCTTAGAGTAGGAGTCTATAATCTCTAAGTGGATTTGTAGACAAGACCCTTTGGTAAGTTCAAAGAGTTAGGGAGAAACGCATACACTACAACTTTATAAACACAACGCAACTAGGAATAAGACGTGACACTCAACCATCAATAGGAGATAATTAAGGAGTAATACAAACTAAGTAAACACATCTTTAAACTATCATACGAGCACACATTAATTAGACATAGACTCCCACAACCTTAGTTTAGATAATTAGATAATAGTAGAG
The DNA here is from genome assembly GCA_019973895.1 of Chrysanthemum seticuspe. Classification (NCBI taxonomy): domain Eukaryota; kingdom Viridiplantae; phylum Streptophyta; class Magnoliopsida; order Asterales; family Asteraceae; genus Chrysanthemum; species Chrysanthemum seticuspe. The sequence continues at coordinate 324,135,794 of BPTQ01000001.1, read as the reverse complement.
TAATCGGTAGAAATACCAACCCCCCAAATCCAATACCCGAGATTCGTACCTTTCCATTTTTCATAAAATATAAAAAGATAAAAAATAATCTTCTTTAACTTTAACCTTAGCGTAGTAACTCCCTACTAGCATTCCTATTCCCCTAGAGAACGATATCAATACCCGTGGCTTACCCTAATTACTACACTACAACGATTAGGTTCACTGCCTAGGGTGTTATAAAACTTGCTCGAAGAAAAGGAAGTTCCTTTGACCCCGAACGACGCGTGTAGCGTTATCAATATGTCCACATGTATGCCATGAAGTGAATGCCTTAGTAAACTGAAAATACATTGCTAAAAGTGTCAACACAAAGGTTGAGTGAGTTCATAGAGTTTATGTAAATGTTTAATACGACTACCACAAGTATAGGCCATGTATGACAAATATGTCACATAAAATGTTACAATTGCTTAAGCACATGACACCGAAGCTCTGACTGATGTTCGCCCCAACAGAGTGTTTTGCCAAACAACTCAAATAATGATAATGAAGTGAAATGCATCCGTCCAGTTGGAATCCACCAACCCGAATGGAGGTGTCACCCTCGATAGATCTATCCACTCACCCTCGCTTCTATGAAATTAACGGTTCATGCTTATGAAATGGGGACATTTAACTGGCAATGAGGTAACTTAAGCAATGTAATGAATTTGATATACTTGGCATCGTAATAAAAATGATGTGCAATGTATTCTCCCCCGTAGGTTTGAAATAAAGTAAAAACTTGAATAAAATCGGGGCTATGAAAACTCACCTTTTGCAATGATAATGATGATATAATGGCAATACTGAAATGAGGCGTAACCTCTGACCGTGACCTATTATGAATGATATGTTCTATGATAAGTTATGATGTAATGTTATGCATGCAATTCGTATGATATCTATACCACTTGTGAATTTTTGAAAATAATACTTTTCGTCGAAAAATACTCTTTTGACGTCTTGACCATTCTTAGATTACTTTACAAGTATTCACGTCAAAATGACATCCTACAATAGTTACTTAATGATTTATTATGAAATTATAACTTTTCGTCGTAAAATAATGTCGTTGAAAATTTCATGAAAGTGACTAAAACGGCCTCGAAAAGCTAGTCGTAAAATGGTGTACGTCGAGCGTTAGGAAACGAACTCAACAGTTTTGGGAAGCTTGTATCATTATCTCAAAGTTTTAGCATTTAAGTTTTCATCCTAGAGGTCTCGATCATGGAGAAAAATATAGGTTAAGTATGGTACTTTTGTCCAAAATATCGTTTAAGGGTGGTTCGGCAAAGTTTAAGTGACCGTATTTTATTCGTTACAACTCCGCTTGACGAACGGTTGGACATTTTAGAAAATATGCTAGGCGAACTTACTTTTACTAGAAGACATCATTTCATAAAAAGTACTACGTCATTGTTAAAAACGACCCTCAACATGGTCCCTCGTTGCCGTAGTGTTTGTATAATAGAAATTATATTAATGTTACTTATATAATAAAGTTACGGCAACTTTGTTTATCGCGTGTAATTTAATCGTTACAAGTCCGTTTTCTACATCCTTAGATTCGTATTAAAGTATACTAATATATTTTTGATAAGTCGACACATTTCATAACGCTTAAGCCTCATTTTTGACTCGTAAAAAGTGACATTTACATTCTGAAATTTCTGAAATTATTAGTTTTCGTCGTCAAACTTCAAAAATTCATATCTTCTTCTTTATAGCTCCGTTTTAATCCGTTCAATCGGCCACTCTTTTGTTTTAAAGTATATTTTTTGAATATCTAGGCCAAAAATTTTTATCCACTGTCGAAAATTCCAGATTACACAATTTTGATCAGACCCTTAATTAGACTTGTCGAAATGAGTTTTTCACGCGCAAAACCTATTCTAACCAATTCAAAACAACTCCGAAGCTATTCTAATCCTACCATACACCTTCTTAGGGTGTCATGGGTTCCTAGGCATCACCAAAAGTGATATATTTCAAGGAGTAATTATAGGATAACTTATATAAACTTATAGTGCTTATAAACAATTTAAGTGGTATAGACATCACATAACTTGCATGTTTTACTTGAGCATGATAAAAATGAACATAAAAATGAATATGAATGATGAACATGAATATGAGATGCTTACTAATTACTTGATGAGGTGATGTGAACAAAGGATTTATCCTAGATACCCTAGGTTTTTATTTCAAAACCTTACTTAAGAGTATGCTATGATTGTGAATTTACTTGTCTAGAAAAAAATTTGAAATCCTTGCTTGATCACCCCTTAAGGCCGGTTCATGTGATGAAGGAAGAAGAGAAAAAAAAAGTTTATTTCACACTAGATAATATCCTTGAGTATGTGTAGTCTTGTAGATATTATAATATATGCAAGTATAAGATATTCACTAGATATTTTGGAAATAAAGGTGTGTCATTCTTGTGAATGTCGACCAATATGAAAGAAAAGAGAATTAGTGTAATTTGATTAATTAAGTAGGTATATGTAGAAGTAAATGTGTAGTTATTTAAGGATAATTGGTAACTTGTGTACATATTTAAGCATTTAGGGTAGCGTTAATTAAAAGTAAATTTTAATGGGTCAAAATAAAACATATTGAAGTCATAAAAATTATAAAAATACATTTCTTGCAAAATTTGAGTGAAATAATAATTATCGTGTAATATTTAAGAAAACCATTGTAATTATATAAATATAACAATTTATATACAAAATAAATTTAAAACACCGGGTAAACTTGTAATATTATTTTTATAATCTTAATATGAATATAAAAATATATTGGGATTATTTTTGGAAGTATCGGATCAATTGTTCAAAATAATTAATTACGCGATAGCGTTTATTTAATAAAAATTTTACGTTGAATGAAAAATGCAAAACCATGCATGACCTAATATGATGATAATGATGCCAATGAAATGTAGACTAAACCTAGTCTATATGAAATGTCCTTGATGATTGTTCATGAATTCGCAGCTAAACCATTAAGGTTACGCGAATTTGATACTCGTAAACCTAGTTTACGATAAATGATGAAATAGTGAAACTTGAGAAATGACCTGAAATTGCGAGTTGTCACATTCGCCCATCCAAAAAGGAATTCAGTCCCTGAATTCAGTCCATGTTAGGTTCTACGGTGTTATTGGTGAAAGGTGAGGATATTTGAGTCGTGTTGGGTCGTCCAATGTTTTCTGAATCGTACCGCGCCTTTCCAAGACGGGACTTTGAACATAAATCTGTTGTGAACTTTATATTCTAATGGTTTGCGACTTATGGAACATACTTCCAATATTTTGCGTCGTACATCGACGTAGCTTATCTAGTTGTTTGTTGTTGTTTGTAACTGATTCTTGATTTGTACGATTACTTTGTTGTTTCATGAATGAGTTATGGACTAATGAGTTGGACTTTCTTGGTTTTGGCTCATGAATAAGTGATTGATATTTCAACCATAGAGTGCCGGAATGGGTGTAGTGTTGTAAGGCAACTTGTTCGATGAAGAATGATTTGCCTAATCATTTCTAGAAAAATCATTCATGCCTTGAGCATATCTTCTAATGTTAGAATTGTTCTCTCGCTCTAACCATTGAGCTGAGGATAATAGGTGGTACTCATGTCCTAATAGAGTTTCATGGAAAGATTGAAATGATTGTTAGAAGTCCAAGGAGAATTGGCTACCTTATATTAGGTTCAACTGAAATTGATACCACGTGTCTCGTGCCAAATTTCAAAATGTTAAGTCTGTCGAAAATGACCTTATTGAAAAGAGTAGACTATGGGTAACAATTGTGATTCCTCACGTTTCTCGTTCTAGCGAATGTCTTGACTTGAATCTTACTTGCCTAAGGTGTTTAGTCTTCATGACTAAAATGTTTATTTTTTGATCATCGAAACTTTTCCATGCTCTATGTTGTAAAGTCACAAACCTTGAAATTTTAAGTGATGTGATGTGGTGTTTAATTTCCAAAATTCGTTCCGTTATTGAGTGTTTCTAAAATAGTTCATCAATAGATTGTTATCATGCTAGCATAAATATAGATATCAGCTTATACTATGTCATAGAATGTTTTTTCTAATTTCACTTGTAGATGGGGAGTCATTTTTTGTCTGATATGTTCAAACCTGTTGCATCTCTTGATGTGGAATTAAGGTTACTTGGAATTTCTAGAGAACACAATGTCTTAGAGAAAGTTTATATCGATAACCTTAGTTTAACCAAATTTTCCTTTAAGGGAAACTCATTGTAGGGAAGTTCACATATTGTTGAGGCCATGTTTAATGGAATGTTCTGTAGTCTCAGTTAGGAGGCTTGGTTTATTTCTATAGTGTCGCTTAGTGTGTATTCGCTCTGTAATAATCTTGTAACTTGGTCTAGCTGGTACTATTGAAATGATAGAATTTGGCTTCTAGTCCAAAGATAGTGGTTCGGAATGTCTCGTGATGTCTTAAGATTTTTGTTGAGTTTTGAATCATCCTACTACCTAGTTCTTAGTCCTTGTTGGTAGTTCTGAAATCTTTCATTGTTTTCTTGTATCGAGGAATCCTCCTCATAGATTGTATAGGAAGCCTTTCATAAAAAAAAAGTCACTCGTCAAATTCCATCTTATCGGTTGTGTGAGGGATATATGGTGTAGGCACCTATAGAGTGTTAACAAAAAGGAATGTTTATGCACAATTTATTTTCTTACAAAGCTTTGCTTTTGAATGAAGATTGTTTTAAGAGATTTGAAATGATGCTTGTTACTTTCATGACATAATTCTTCCTAAATTATACATAGGTGATCAGGCCATGTATAATCGAGGACAAATGATGTGATGCTTGGTTTTGTTGAGATGGTATTATGTTTCTCCTAAGTTTTAGATGGTATTCAAAGTTTTGTTTTGTAAAATAATGGCTCAAATAGCTTTTCAGAGTAACATGGAAATCGTTTCACGTAATGATAATAAATAGTTAATAAAATAAAATGACTTAAAGTCAATTGATAGGGTGATAACAAAACAACTTGTTTTAAACTTTATATAACAATGGTTCTAAGATGGTGTAAAATGGCTTGAAATAAAATTAAGTGAAATAATTTTATAAAGTAATAGCAAAATAACATGAAGTAAGATTTGTTGGATGGTTGTGATTATCGTGAAGATAATAAGGAATAATGATTACATTAGATTGAAAGGTACCTATTATCTGTTCCTGTTGATGGTCTATTCGTGTTTCAAGTGTAGGAGTAGTAGGCCGTCTAGCAGTAATTGCCCTAGAACTCTCACAGTCCTCAAACCTATGAGATGGTGTAGTGTCTATAGTCTTAATGATAGATGGTAATAGGGTGTCAAATCATGCACGCTTCCCAAGCTGCAAGTCAGATGTATGAGTAGTATCTATGAGGTGTGATGGCACGGATGGTACTCTAGATGACAATGATGATGAAAATGATGACAATGACGATAATGAAAATCCTTGTGGTGAGTTAAGAAAATGGGTTCATTAGGACTAAGCCTATAAGCTCTACCAAATGGTATAATCTGTCCCAACCGAATGATAAAAGCTGTCCTGATTCTACGGTGAATCAATAGGGATTGTGATGGTATAGGTGCAACTTCGTCCTCCTAAAAGTGTTCAGTCTCATCATTTGATGTTATCGATGTTGATTCAACTGATGTTAAAAATTGTGATGGGGAATGACAGGGCATTCTCCATGTCAAAGTGATGTGAGTATGATGGGATGGGTATCTGAAGGCATTAATGTGACAATCGATTTGAAATGAAAGTAAATAACTCGAAAATGTACGTATGAATCCGCATGTAAAGTGAATATGCACTTATGATGAAATGATGAGATGCTATGATGATGTAGTTATAGTCTAGGGTCAATGATGCAACCTAGTTCTCTATAACCGAAGCTCTGACACCAATATGTCACACCCCCAAATTACCTGTTTTTGCAGCGGAATGGAATTCCTGGGGATTGACTGTCATAGCATCACAATCACAGTTATATTGAACGACCTAAAGTGTCGTTTGGAAAACACATCATTTGATTTATTAAAACAATCAGAGTTTACAAAGTTTAGGTCCCAAATGAAAATCAACATGTACAGAAATAAATTTGTTACAATTCAAACGATGCTTTAAAGTTCATAAAACCCAAGTGAGACGCGTCGTCACCGCGACTCTATGATATGTCCACATGCATGCCATGAAGTGAATGCCTTAGTAACCTGAAAATACATTGCTAAAAGTGTCAACACAAAGGTTGAGTGAGTTCATAGAGTTTATGTAAATGTTTAATACGACTACCACAAGTATAGGCCATGTATGACAAATATGTCACATAAAATGTTACAATTGCTTAAGCACATGACACCGAAGCTCTGACTGATGTTTGCCCCAACAGAGTGTTTTGCCAAACAACTCAAATAATGATAATGAAGTGAAATGCATCCGTCCAGTTGGAATCCACCAACCCGAATGGAGGTGTCACCCTCGATAGATATATCCACTCACCCTCGCTTCTATGAAATTAACGGTTCATGCTTATGAAATGGGGACATTTAACTGGCAATGAGGTAACTTAAGCAATGTAATGAATTTGATATACTTGGCATCGTAATAAAAATGATGTGCAATGTATTCTCCCCCGTAGGTTTGAAATAAAGTAAAAACTTGAATAAAATCGGGACTATGAAAACTCTCCTTTTGATTTGATAATGATGATATAGTGGCAATACTGAAATGAGGCGTAACCTCTGACCGTGACCTATTATGAATGATATGTTCTATGATAAGTTATGATGTAATGTTATGCATGCAATTCGTATGATATCTATACCACTTGTGAATTTTTGAAAATGATACTTTTCGTCGATAAATACTCTTTTGACGTCTTGACCTTCTTAGATTACTTTACAAGTATTCAAGTCAAAATGACATCCTACAATAGTTACTTAATGATTTATTATAACTTTTCGTCGTAAAATAATGTCGTTGAAAATTTCATGAAAGTGACTAAAACGGCCTCGAAAAGCTAGTCGTAAAATGGTGTACGTCGAGCATTAGGAAACGAACTCAACAGTTTTGGGAAGTTTGTATCATTATCTCAAAGTTTTAGCATTTAAGTTTTCATCCTAGAGGTCTCGATCATGGAGAAAAATATAGGTTAAGTATGGTACTTTTGTCCAAAATATCGTTTAAGCGTGGTTTTTGGCAAAGTTTAAGTGACCGTATTTTATTCGTTACAACTCCGCTTGACGAACGGTTGGACATTTTGGAAAATATGCTAGGCGAACTTACTTTTACTAGAAGACATCATTTCATAAAAAGTACTCCGTCATTGTTAAAAATGACCCTCAACATGGTCCCTCGTTGCCGTAGTGTTTGTATAATAGAAATTATATTAATGTTACTTATATAATAAAGTTACGGAAACTTTGTTTATCGTGTGTAATTTAATCGTTACAAGTCCGTTTTCTATGTTTTTTACATCCTTAGATTCGTATTAAAGTATACTAATATATTTTTGATAAGTCGACACATTTCATAACGCTTAAGCCTCATTTTTGACTCGTAAAAAGTGACATTTACATGCTGAAATTTCTGAAATTATTAGTTTTCGTCGTCAAACTTCAAAAATTCATATCTTCTTCGTTTTAGCTCCGTTTTAATCCGTTCAAGCGGCCACTTTTTCGTTTTAAAGTATATTTTCTAAATATCTAGGCCAAAAATTTTTATCCACAGTCGAAAATTCCAGATTTCACAATTTTGATCAGACCCTTAATTAGACTTGTCGAAATGAGTTTTTCACGCGCAAAACCTATTCTAACCAATGCAAAACAACTCCGAAGCTATTATAATCCTACCATACACCTTCTTAGGGTGTCATGGGTTCCTAGGCATCACCAAAAGTGATATATTTCAAGGAGTAATTATAGGATAACTTATATAAACTTATAGTGCTTATAAACAATTTAAGTGGTATAGACATCACATAACTTGCATGTTTTACTTGAGCATGATAAAAGTGAACATAAAAATGAATATGAAAGATAAACATGAATATGAGATGCTTACTAATTACTTGATGAGGTGATGTGAACAAAGGATTTATCCTAGATACCCTAGGTTTTTATTTCAAAACCTTACTTAAGAGTATGCTATGATTGTGAATTTACTTGTCTTGAAAAAAAAATGAAATCCTTGCTTGATCACCCCTTAAGGCCGGTTCATGTGATGAAGGAAGAAGAGAAAAAAAAAAGTTTATTTCACACTAGATAATATCCTTGAGTATGTGTAGTCTTGTAGATATTATAATATATGCAAGTATAAGATATTCACTAGATATTTTGGAAATAAAGGTGTGTCATTCTTGTGAATGTCCACCAATATGAAAGAAAAGAGAATTAGTGTAATTTGATTAATTAAGTAGGTATTTGTAGAAGTAAATGTGTAGTTATTTAAGGATAATTGGTAACTTGTGTACATATTTAAGCATTTAGGGTAGCGTTAATTAAAAATAAATTTTAACGGGTCAAAATAAAACATATTGAAGTCATAAAATTTTAAAAATAGATTTATTGCAAAATTTGAGTGAAATAATAATTATCGTGTAATATTTAAGAAAACCGTCGTAATTATATAAATATAACAATTTATATATAAAATAAATTTAAAACACCGGGTAAACTTGTAATATTATTTTTATAATCTTAATATGAATATAAAAATATATTGGGATAATTTTTGGAAGTATCGGATCAATTGTTCAAAATAATTAATTACGCGATAGCGTTTATTTAATAAAAATTTTACGTTGAATGAAAAATGCAAAACCATGCATGAAATAATATGATGATAATGATGCCAATAAAATGTAGACTAAACCTAGTCTATATGAAATGTCCTTGATGATTGTTCATGAATTCGCAGCTAAACCATTAAGGTTACGCGAATTTGATACTTGTAAACCTAGTTTACGATAAATGATGAAATAGTGAAACTTGAGAAATGACCTGAAATTGCGAGTTGTCACATTCGCCCATCCAAAAAGGAATTCAGTCCCTGAATTCAGTCCATGTTAGGTTCTACGGTGTTATTGGTGAAAGGTGAGGATATTTGAGTCATGTCGGGTCGTCCAATGTTTTCTGAATCGTACCGCGCCTTTCCAAGACGGGACTTTGAACATAAATCTGTTGTGAACTTGATATTCTAATGGTTTGCGACTTATGGAACATACTTCCAATATTTTGCGTCGTACATCGACGTATCTTATCTAGTTATTTGTTATTGTTTGTAACTAATTCTTGATTTGTACGATTACTTTGTTGTTTCATGAATGAGTTATGGACTAATGAGTTGGACTTTCCTGGTTTTGGCCCGTGAATAAGTGATTGATATTTCAACCATAGAGTGCCTCAATGGGTGTAGTGTTGTAAGGCAACTTGTTCGATGAAGAGTGATTTGCCTAATCATTTCTAGAAAAATCATTCATGCCTTGAGCATATCTTCTAATGTTAGAATTGTTCTCTCGCTCTAACCATTGAGCTGAGGATAATAGGTGGTACTCATGTCCTAATAGAGTTTCATGGAATTGATACCATGTGTCTCGTGCCAAATTTCAAAATGTTAAGTCTGTCGAAAATGACCTTATTGAAAAGAGTAGACTATGGGTAACAATTGTGATTCCTCGCATTTCTCGTTCTAGCAAATGTCTTGACTTGAATCTTACTTGCCTAAGGTGTTTAGTCTTCATGACTAAAATGTTTATTGTTTGATCATCGAAACGTTTCCATGCTCTATGTTGTAAAGTCACAAACCTTAAAATTTTAAGTGATGTGATGTGGTGTTTAATTCCTAAAATTCGTTCCGTTATTGAGTGTTTCTAAAATAGTTCATCACTAGATTGTTATCATGCTAGCATAAATATAGATATCAGCTTATACTATGTCATATAATGTTTGTTCTAATTTCACTTGTAGATGGGGAGTCATTGTTTGTCCGATATGTTCAAACCTGTTGCATCTCTTGATGTGGAAGTAAGGTTACTTGAAATTTCTAGAGAACACAATGTCTTAGAGAAAGTTTATATCGATAACCTTAGTTTAACCAAATTTTCCTTTAAGGGAAACTCATTGTAGGGAAGTTCACATATTGTTGAGGCCATGTTTAATGGAATGTTCTGCAGTCTCAGTTAGGAGGCTTGGTTTATTTCTATAGTGTCGCTTAGTGTGTATTCGCTTTGTAATAATCTTGTAACTTGGTCTAGCTGGTACTATTGAAATGATAGAATTTGGCTTCTAGTCCAAAGATAGTGGTTCGGAATGTCTCGTGATGTCTTAAGATTTTTGTTGAGTTTTGAATCATCCTACTACCTAGTTCTTAGTCCTTGTTGGTAGTTCTGAAATCTTTCATTGTTTTCTTGTATCGAGGAATCCTCCTCATAGATTGTATAGGAAGCCTTTCCTAAAAAAAAGTCACTCGTCAAATTCCATCTTATCGGTTGTGTGAGGGATATATGGTGTAGGCACCTATAGAGTGTTAACAAAAAGGAATGTTTATGCACAATTTATTTTCTTACAAAGCTTTGATTTTGAATGAAGATTGTTTTAAGAGATTTGAAATGATGCTTGTTACTTTCATGACATAATTCTTCATAAATTATACATAGGTGATCAGGCCATGTATAATCGAGGACAAATGATGTGATGCTTGGTTTTGTTGAGATGGTATTATGTTTCTCCTAAGTTTTAGATGGTATTCAACGTTTTGTTTTGTAAAATAATGGCTCAAACAGCTTTTCAGAGTAACATGGAAATCGTTTCACGTAATGATAATAAATAGTTAATAAAATAAAATGACTTAAAGTCAATTGATAGGGTGATAACAAAACAACTTGTTTTAAACTTTATATAACAATGGTTCTAAGATGGTGTAAAATGGCTTGAAATAAAAGTAAGTGAAATAATTTTATAAAGTAATAGCAAAATAACATGAAATAAGATTTGTTGGATGGTTGTGATTATCGTGAAGATAATAAGGAATAATGATTACATTCGATTGAAAGGTACCTATTATCTGTTCCTGTTGATGGTCTATTCGTGTTTCAAGTGTAGGAGTAGTAGGCGGTCTAGCAGTAATAGCCCTAGAACTCTCACAGTCCTCAAACCTTTGAGATGGTGTAGTGTCTATAGTCTTAGTGATAGATGGTAATGGGGTGTCAAATCATGCACGCTTCCCAAGCTGCAAGTCAGATGTATGAGTAGTATCTATGAGGTGTGATGGCACGGATGGTACTCTAGATGACAATGATAATGAAAATGATGACAATGACGATAATGAAAATCCTTGTGGTGAGTTAAGAAAATGGGTTCATTAGGACTAAGCCTATAAGCTCTACCAAATGGTATAATCTGTCCTAACCGAATGATAAAAGCTGTCCTGATTCTACGGTGAATCAATAGGGATCGTGATGGTGTAGGTGCAACTTCGTCCTCCTAAAAGTGTTCAGTCTCATCATTTGATGTTATCAATGTTGAGTCAACTGATGTTAAAAATTGTGATGGGAATGACAGGGCATTCTCCATGTCAAAGTGATGTGAGTATGATGGGATGGGTATCTGAAGGCATTAATGTGACAAACGATTTGAAATGAAAGTAAATAACTCGAAAATGTACGTATGAATCCGCATGTAAAGTGAATATGCACTTATGATGAAATGATGAGATGCTATGATGATGTAGTTATAGTCTAGGGTCAATGATGCAACCTAGTTCTCTATAACCGAAGCTCTGATACCAATCTGTCACACCCCCAAATTACCTGTTTTTGCAGCGGAATGGAATTCCTGGGGATTGACTGTCATAGCATCACAATCACAGTTATATTGAACGACCTAAAGTGTCGTTTGGAAAACACGTCGTTTGATTTATTAAAACAATCAGAGTTTACAAAGTTTAGGTCCCAAATGAAAATCAACATGTACAGAAATAAATTTGTTACAATTCAAACGATGCTTTAAAGTTCATAAAACCCAAGTGAGACGCGTCGTCACCGCGAATCTATGATATGTCCACATGCATGCCATGAAGTAAATGCCTTAGTAACCTGAAAATACATTGCTAAAAGTGTCAACACAAAGGTTGAGTGAGTTCATAGAGTTTATGTAAATGTTTAATACGACTACCACAAGTATAGGCCATGTATGACAAATATGTCACATAAAATGTTACAATTGCTTAAGCACATGACACCGAAGCTCTGACTGATGTTTGCCCCAACAGAGTGTTTTGCCAAACAACTCAAATAATGATAATGAAGTGAAATGCATCCGTCCAGTTGGAATCCACCAACCCGAATGGAGGTGTCACCCTCGATAGATCTATCCACTCACCCTCGCTTCTATGAAATTAACGGTTCATGCTTATGAAATGGGGACATTTAACTGGCAATGAGATAACTTAAGCAATGTAATGAATTTGATATACTTGGCATCTTAATAAAAATGATGTGCAATGTATTCTCCCCCGTAGGTTTGAAATAAAGTAAAAACTTGAATAAAATCGGGGCTATGAAAACTCACCTTTTGCAATGATAATGATGATATAATAGCAATACTGAAATGAGGCGTAACCTCTGACCGTGACCTATTATGAATGATATGTTCTATGATAAGTTATGATGTAATGTTATGCATGCAATTCGTATGATATCTATACCACTTGTGAATTTTTGAAAATGATACTTTTCGTCGAAAAATACTCTTTTGACGTCTTGACCATTCTTAGATTACTTTACAAGTATTCACGTCAAAATGACATCCTACAATAGTTACTTAATGATTTATTATGAAATTATAACTTTTCGTCGTAAAATAATGTCGTTGAAAATTTCATGAAAGTGACTAAAACGGCCTCGAAAAGCTAGTCGTAAAATGGTGTACGTCGAGCATTAGGAAACGAACTCAACAGTTTTGGGAAGCTTGTATCATTATCTCAAAGTTTTAGCATTTAAGTTTTCATCCTAGAGGTCTCGATCATGGAGAAAAATATAGGTTAAGTATGGTACTTTTGTCCAAAATATCGTTTAAGGGTAGTTTTCGGCAAAGTTTAAGTGACCGTATTTTATTCGTTACAACTCCGCTTGACGAACAGTTGGATATTTTGGAAAATATGCTAGGCGAACTTACTTTTACTAGAAGACATCATTTCATAAAAAGTACTCCGTCATTGTTAAAAATGACCCTCAACATGGTCCCTCGTTGCCGTAGTGTTTGTATAACAGAAATTATATTAATGTTACTTATATAATAAAGTTACGGCAACTTTGTTTATCGTGTGTAATTTAATCGTTACAAGTCCGTTTTCTACATTTTCTACATCCTTAGATTCGTATTAAAGTATACTAATATATTTTTGATAAGTCGACACATTTCATAACGCTTAAGCCTCATTTTTGACTCGTAAAAAGTGACATTTACATGCTGAAATTTCTGAAATTATTAGTTTTCGTTGTCAAACTTCAAAAATTCATATCTTCTTCGTTATAGCTCCGTTTTAATCCGTTCAAGCGGTCACTTTGTCGTTTTAAAGTATATTTTATAAATATCTAGGCCAAAAATTTGTATCCACTGTCGAAAATTCCAGATTTCACAATTTTGATCAGACCCTTAATTAGACTTGTCGAAATGAGTTTTTCACGCGCAAAACCTATTCTAACCAATGCAAAACAACTCCGAAGCTATTCTAATCATACCATACACCTTCTTAGGGTGTCATGGGTTCCTAGGCATCACCAACAGTGATATATTTCAATGAGTAATTATAGGATAACTTATATAAACTTATAGTGCTTATAAACAATTTAAGTGGTATAGACATCACATAACTTGCATGTTTTACTTGAGCATGATAAAAATGAACATAAAAATGAATATGAATGACAAACATGAATATGAGATGCTTACTAATTACTTGATGAGGTGATGTGAACAAAGGATTTATCCTAGATACCCTAGGTTTTTATTTCAAAACCTTACTTAAGAGTATGCTATGATTGTGAATTTACTTGTCTTGAAAAAAAAATGAAATCCTTGCTTGATCACCCCTTAAGGCCGGTTCATGTGATGAAGGAAGAAGAGAAAAAAAAGTTTATTTCACACTACATAATATCCTTGAGTATGTGTAGTCTTGTAGATATTATAATATATGCAAGTATAAGATATTCACTAGATATTTTGGAAATAAAGGTGTGTCATTCTTGTGAATGTCGACCAATATGAAAGAAAAGAGAATTAGTGTAATTTGATTAATTAAGTAGGTATATGTAGAAGTAAATGTGTAGTTATTTAAGGATAATTGGTAACTTGTGTACATATTTAAGCATTTAGGGAAGCGTTAATTAAAAAAAAAATTAACGGGTCAAAATAAAACATATTGAAGTCATAAAAATTATAAAAATACATTTCTTGCAAAATTTGAGTGAAAGAATAATTATCGTGTAATATTTAAGAAAACCGTCGTAATTATATAAATATAACAATTTATATATAAAATAAATTTAAAACACCGGGTAAACTTGTAATATTATTTTTATAATCTTAATATGAATATAAAAATATATTGGGATAATTTTTGGAAGTATCGGATCAATTGTTCAAAATAATTAATTACGCGATAGCGTTTATTTAATAAAAAATTTACGTTGAATGAAAAATGCAAAACCATGCATGAACTAATATGATGATAATGATGCCAATGAAATGTAGACTAAACCTAGTCTATATGAAATATCCTTGATGATTGTTCATGAATTCGCAGCTAAACCATTAAGGTTACGCGAATTTGATACTTGTAAACCTAGTTTACGATAAATGATGAAATAGTGAAACTTGAGAAATGACCTGAAATTGCGAGTTGTCACATTCGCCCATCCAAAAAGGAATTCAGTCCCTGATTTCAGTCCATGTTAGGTTCTACGGTGTTATTGGTGAAAGGTGAGGATATTTGAGTCATGTCGGGTCGTCCAATGTTTTCTGAATCGTACCGCGCCTTTCCAAGACGGGACTTTGAACATAAATCTGTTGTGAACTTGATATTCTAATGGTTTGCGACTTATGGAACATACTTCCAATATTTTGCGTCGTACATCGACGTAGCTTATCTAGTTATTTGTTGTTGTTTGTAACTGATTCTTGATTTGTACGATTACTTTGTTGTTTCATGAATGAGTTATGGACTAATGAGTTGGACTTTCCTGGTTTTGGCCCGTGAATAAGTGATTGATATTTCAACCATAGAGTGCCTCAATGGGTGTAGTGTTGTAAGGCAACTTGTTCGATGAAGAATGATTTGCCTAATCATTTCTAGAAAAATCATTCATGCCTTGAGCATATCTTCTAATGTTAGAATTGTTCTCTCGCTCTAACCATTGAGCTGAGGATAATAGGTGGTACTCATGTCCTAATAGAGTTTCATGGAATTGATACCACGTGTCTCGTGCCAAATTTCAAAATGTTAAGTCTGTCGAAAATGACCTTATTGAAAAGAGTAGACTATGGGTAACAATTGTGATTCCTCGCATTTCTCGTTCTAGCAAATGTCTTGACTTGAATCTTACTTGCCTAAGGTGTTTAGTCTTCATGACTAAAATGTTTATTGTTTGATCATCGAAACGTTTCCATGCTCTATGTTGTAAAGTCACAAACCTTAAAATTTTAAGTGATGTGATGTGGTGTTTAATTCCCAAAATTCGTTCCGTTATTGAGTGTTTCTAAAATAGTTCATCACTAGATTGTTATCATGCTAGCATAAATATAGATATCAGCTTATACTATGTCATAGAATGTTTGTTCTAATTTCACTTGTAGATGGGGAGTCATTGTTTGTCCGATATGTTCAAACCTGTTGCATCTCTTGATGTGGAAGTAAGGTTACTTGAAATTTCTAGAGAACACAATGTCTTAGAGAAAGTTTATATCGATAACCTTAGTTTAACCAAATTTTTCTTTAAGGGAAACTCATTGTAGGGAAGTTCACATATTGTTGAGGCCATGTTTAATGGAATGTTCTGTAGTCTCAGTTAGGAGGCTTGGTTTATTTCTATAGTGTCGCTTAGTGTGTATTCGCTTTGTAATAATCTTGTAACTTGGTCTAGCTGGTACTATTGAAATGATAGAATTTGGCTTCTAGTCCAAAGATAGTGGTTCGGAATGTCTCGTGATGTCTTAGGATTTTTGTTGAGTTTTGAATCATCCTACTACCTAGTTCTTAGTCCTTGTTGGTAGTTCTGAAATCTTTCATTGTTTTCTTGTATCGAGGAATCCTCCTCATAGATTGTATAGGAAGCCTTTCCTAAAAAAAAGTCACTCGTCAAATTCCATCTTATCGGTTGTGTGAGGGATATATGGTGTAGGCACCTATAGAGTGTTAACAAAAAGGAATGTTTATGCACAATTTATTTTCTTACAAAGCTTTGCTTTTTAATGAAGATTGTTTTAAGAGATTTGAAATGATGCTTGTTACTTTCATGACATAATTCTTCCTAAATTATACATAGGTGATCAGGCCATGTATAATCGAGGACAAATGATGTGATGCTTGGTTTTGTTGAGATGGTATTATGTTTCTCCTAAGTTTTAGATGGTATTCAACGTTTTCTTTTGTAAAATAATGGCTCAAATAGCTTTTCAGAGTAACATGGAAATCGTTTCACGTAATGATAATAAATAGTTAATAAAATAAAATGACTTAAAGTCAATTGATAGGGTGATAACAAAACAACTTGTTTTAAACTTTATATAACAATGGTTCTAAGATGGTGTAAAATGGCTTGAAATAAAATTAAGTGAAATAATTTTATAAAGTAATAGCAAAATAACATGAAATAAGATTTGTTGGATGGTTGTGATTATCGTGAAGATAATAAGGAATAATGATTACATTCGATTGATAGGTACCTATTATCTGTTCCTGTTGATGGTCTATTCGTGTTTCAAGTGTAGGAGTAGTAGGCGGTCTAGCAGTAATAGCCCTAGAACTCTCACAGTCCTCAAACATATGAGATGGTGTAGTGTCTATAGTCTTAGTGATAGATGGTAATAGGGTGTCAAATCATGCACGCTTCCCAAGCTGCAAGTCAGATGTATGAGTAGTATCTATGAGGTGTGATGGCATGGATGGTACTCTAGATGACAATGATGATGAAAATGATGACAATGACGATAATGAAAATCCTTGTGGTGAGTTAAGAAAATGGGTTCATTAGGACTAAGCCTATAAGCTCTACCAAATGGTATAATCTGTCCCAACCGAATGATAAAAGCTGTCCTGATTCTACGGTGAATCAATAGGGATCGTGATGGTGTATGTGCAACTTCGTCCTCCTAAAAGTGTTCAGTCTCATCATTTGATGTTATCGATGTTGAGTCAACTGATGTTAAAAATTGTGATGGGGAATGACAGGGCATTCTCCATGTCAAAGTGATGTGAGTATGATGGGATGGGTATCTGAAGGCATTAATGTGACAATCGATTTGAAATAAAAGTAAATAACTCGAAAATGTACGTATGAATCCGCATGTAAAGTTAATATGCACTTATGATGAAATGATGAGATGCTATGATGATGTAGTTATAGTCTAGGGTCAATGATGCAAACTAGTTCTATATAACCGAAGCTCTGATACCAATCTGTCACACCCCTAAATTACCTGTTTTTGCAGCGGAATGGAATTCCTGGGGATTGACTGTCATAGCATCACAATCACAGTTATATTGAACGACCTAAAGTGTCGTTTGGAAAACACATCGTTTGATTTATTAAAACAATCAGAGTTTACAAAGTTTAGGTCCCAAATGAAAATCAACATGTACAGAAATAAATTTGTTACAATTCAAACGATGCTTTAAAGTTCATAAAACCCAAGTGAGACGCGTCGTCACCGCGACTCTATGATATGTCCACATGCATGCCATGAAGTGAATGCCTTAGTAACCTGAAAATACATTGCTAAAAGTGTCAACACAAAGGTTGAGTGAGTTCATAGAGTTTATGTAAATGTTTAATACGACTACCACAAGTATAGGCCATGTATGACAAATATGTCACATAAAATGTTACAATTGCTTAAGCACATGACACCGAAGCTCTGACTGATGTTTGCCCCAACAGAGTGTTTTGCCAAACAACTCAAATAATGATAATGAAGTGAAATGCATCCGTCCAGTTGGAATCCACCAACCCGAATGGAGGTGTCACCCTCGATAGATCTATCCACTCACCCTCGCTTCTATGAAATTAACGGTTCATGCTTATGAAATGGGGACATTTAACTGGCAATGAGGTAACTTAAGCAATGTAATGAATTTGATATACTTGGCATCGTAATAAAAATGATGTGCAATGTATTCTCCCCCGCAGGTTTGAAATAAAGTAAAAACTTGAATAAAATCGGGGCTATGAAAACTCACCTTTTGCAATGATAATGATGATATAATGGCAATACTGAAATGAGGCGTAACCTCTTACCGTGACCTATTATGAATGATATGTTCTATGATAAGTTATGATGTAATGTTATGCATGCAATTCGTATGATATCTATACCACTTGTGAATTTTTGAAAATAATACTTTTCGTCGAAAAATACTCTTTTGACGTCTTGACCATTCTTAGATTACTTTACAAGTATTCACGTCAAAATGACATCCTACAATAGTTACTTAATGATTTATTATGAAATTATAACTTTTTGTCGTAAAATAATGACGTTGAAAATTTCATGAAAGTGACTAAAACGGCCTCGAAAAGCTAGTCATAAAATGGTGTATGTCGAGCATTAGGAAACGAACTCAACAGTTTTGGGAAGCTTGTATCATTATCTCAAAGTTTTAGCATTTAAGTTTTCATCCTAGATGTCTCGATCATGGAGAAAAATATAGGTTAAGTATGGTACTTTTGTCCAAAATATCGTTTAAGGGTGGTTTTCGGCAAAGTTTAAGTGACCGTATTTTATTCGTTACAACTCCGCTTGACGAACGGTTGGATATTTTGGAAAATATGCTAGGCGAACTTACTTTTACTAGAAGACATCATTTCATAAAAAGTACTCCGTCATTGTTAAAAATGACCCTCAACATGGTCCCTCGTTGCCGTAGTGTTTGTATAATAGAAATTATATTAATGTTATTTATATAATAAAGTTACGGCAACTTTGTTTATCGTGTGTAATTTAATCGTTACAAGTCCGTTTTCTACGTTTTCTACATCCTTAGATTCGTATTAAAGTATACTAATATATTTTTGATAAGTCGACACATTTCATAACGCTTAAGCCTCATTTTTGACTCGTAAAAAGTGACATTTACATGCTGAAATTTCTGAAATTATTAGTTTTCGTTGTCAAACTTCAAAAATTCATATCTTCTTCGTTATAGCTCCGTTTTAATCCGTTCAAGCGGCCACTTTTTCGTTTTAAAGTATATTTTCTAAATATCTAGGCCAAAAATTTTTATCCACTGTCGAAAATTCCAGATTTCACAATTTTGATCAGACCCTTAATTAGACTTGTCGAAATGAGTTTTTCACGCGCAAAACCTATTCTAACCAATGCAAAACAACTCCGAAGCTATTCTAATCCTACCATACACCTTCTTAGGGTGTCATGGGTTCCTAGGCATCATCAAAAGTGATATATTTCAAGGAGTAATTATAGGATAACTTATATAAACTTATAGTGCTTATAAACAATTTAAGTGGTATAGACATCACATAACTTGCATGTTTTACTTGAGCATGATAAAAATGAACATAAAAATGAATATGACAGATAAACATGAATATGAGATGCTTACTAATTACTTGATGAGGTGATGTGAACAAAGGATTTATCCTAGATACCCTAGGTTTTTATTTCAAAACCTTACTTAAGAGTATGCTATGATTGTGAATTTACTTGTCTTGAAAAAAAAATGAAATCCTTGCTTGATCACCCCTTAAGGCCGGTTCATGTGATGAAGGAAGAAGAGAAAAAAAAAGTTTATTTCACACTAGATAATATCCTTGAGTATGTGTAGTCTTGTAGATATTATAATATATGCAAGTATAAGATATTCACTAGATATTTTGGAAATAAAGGTGTGTCATTCTTGTGAATGTCGACCAATATGAAAGAAAAGAGAATTAGTGTAATTTGATTAATTAAGTAGGTATATGTAGAAGTAAATGTGTAGTTATTTAAGGATAATTGGTAACTTGTGTACATATTTAAGCATTTCGGGTAGCGTTAATTAAAAATAAATTTTAACGGGTCAAAATAAAACATATTGAAGTCATAAAAATTATCGTGTAATATTTAAGAAAACCGTCGTAATTATATAAATATAACAATTTATATACAAAATAAATTTAAAACACCGGGTAAACTTGTAATATTATTTTTATAATCTTAATATGAATATAAAAATATATTGGGATAATTTTTAGAAGTATCGGATCAATTGTTCAAAATAATTAATTACGCGATAGCGTTTATTTAATAAAAATTTTACGTTGATTGAAAAATGCAAAACCATGCATGAACTAATATGATGATAATGATGCCAATGAAATGTAGACTAAACCTAGTCTATATGAAATGTCCTTGATGATTGTTCATGAATTCGCAGCTAAACCATTAAGGTTACGCGAATTTGATACTTGTAAACCTAGTTTACGATAAATGATGAAATAGTGAAACTTGAGAAATGACCTGAAATTGCGAGTTGTCACATTCGCCCATCCAAAAAGGAATTCAGTCCCTGAATTCAGTCCATGTTAGGTTCTACGGTGTTATTGGTGAAAGGTGAGGATATTTGAGTCATGTCGGGTCGTCCAATGTTTTCTGAATCGCACCGCGCCTTTCCAAGACGTGACTTTGAACATAAATCTGTTGTGAACTTGATATTCTAATGGTTTGCGACTTATGGAACATACTTCCAATATTTTGCGTCGTACATCGACGTAGCTTATCTAGTTATTTGTTGTTGTTTGTAACTGATTCTTGATTTGTACGATTACTTTGTTGTTTCATGAATGAGTTATGGACTAATGAGTTGGACTTTCCTGGTTTTGGCCCGTGAATAAGTGATTGATATTTCAACCATAGAGTGCCTCAATGGGTGTAGTGTTGTAAGGCAACTTGTTCGATGAAGAATGATTTGCCTAATCATTTCTAGAAAAATCATTCATGCCTTGAGCATATCTTCTAATGTTAGAATTGTTCTCTCGCTCTAACCATTGAGCTGAGGATAACAGGTGGTACTCATGTCCTAATAGAGTTTCATGGAATTGATACCACGTGTCTCGTGCCAAATTTCAAAATGTTAAGTCTGTCGAAAATGACCTTATTGAAAAGAGTAGACTATGGGTAACAATTGTGATTCCTCGCATTTCTCGTTCTAGCAAATGTCTTGACTTGAATCTTACTTGCCTAAGGTGTTTAGTCTTCATGACTAAAATGTTTATTGTTTGATCATCGAAACGTTTCCATGCTCTATGTTGTAAAGTCACAAACCTTAAAATTTTAAGTGATGTGATGTGGTGTTTAATTTCCAAAATTCGTTCCGTTATTGAGTGTTTCTAAAATAGTTCATCACTAGATTGTTACCATGCTAGCATAAATATAGATATCAGCTTATACAATGTCATAGAATGTTGTTCTAATTTCACTTGTAGATGGGGAGTCATTGTTTGTCCGATATGTTCAAACCTGTTGCATCTCTTGATGTGGAAGTAAGGTTACTTGGAATTTCTAGAGAACACAATGTCTTAGAGAAAGTTTATATCGATAACCTTAGTTTAACCAAATTTTCCTTTAAGGGAAACTCTATGTAGGGAACTTCACATATTGTTGAGGCCATGTTTAATGGAATGTTCTGCAGTCTCAGTTAGGAGGCTTGGTTTATTTCTATAGTGTCGCTTAGTGTGTTTTCGCTTTGTAATAATCTTGTAACTTGGTCTAGCTGGTACTATTGAAATGATAGATATTGGCTTATAGTCCAAAGATAGTGGTTCGGAATGTCTCGTGATGTCTTAAGATTTTTAGTGAGGCGACTGATTTTGGAAAAATGGTGTTCTCACTTACTTGGGAAGAATTTCTAGATTTGAATGGTTTAATTATTTCTGTCCTAAATGCATTTGGTTGCCTAACAACAGATCGATCATTAGCCCTTTGAGAATTTGTTTTCTCCAAGGAAGAAAATACAGCAAACTTAATATTCCCATCATTCCTAGTAATTTTCCTGAGCTCATTTTTTAGGGCAACTATGGTGAAGCTCTTGTTCTGAAGATTGGTGTTGAGGGCATCTATGTCAGCCGACAAAGACTTAGTCTAATCTAGAAATTTCGTCTTATTTTCTAATTGACTCTTCCTTAAAGACTTATTTTCCCTTAACAAATCAGCCACACACAATGTCAATTCATCATTCCTAGATTTAACCTGAGTACTAACCTCATTGATAAATTAATTCACACCCATATTAATCTTCATATGTAAGTCTGAGATTTGATTTTTCAGATTACATATGGTTGAGTCTTTGTCTTGAAGCTGAGTCTTTAACTGGTTAATTTCAAAAAATTCACGAAGTTCTGGGAATTCTGGATTTAAGCAAGGTTTTGTAGCAATAAAACTCTCTTCTCTTTGTTGTATTGCAATTTCTAAAGAAATAGAGTGTTTTTCAACAATTGAGTATTTGTTTGAAAGTTCATCAAAAACCCTTTTTTCAACCATTTCATTTGTTTTAAACACTCTAGACTCAGTCTCAACCAAGAAACATTCATCAACATCATTTTCAGAATTAAGATTGTAACACCCCTAAATCTCGATACAGCGAAAGACTTAATCAAGTTTTCGGGGCGTTACTATTGGATTGGTATCGCACACAAGTATAATAAAATATGACCATTTAACCATTCAAAACCAATCCCAAATTTAAATATTCAAAACATTTAATCCAAAGTATAAATATTAGGCCCAAAACATAGTTTAATAAAATAGGTCCCCATGGTTTATCAGAGTCAAAAATGATCCTTGAACCACGCCTCCATGCCAAGCTTCCACTGATCAAGTAATCCAAACATCTCTCAAATACCTGAGAAATCATGCTAAAAGGTCAGCTTACGCTGGTGAGTTCGTAGGTTTAAGTTCAACAAAATCATAGTAGACCAGTAAGAGTTGATTTGCTATGTAAGACCTAAGATAGATAAATACCGTTTACACACCGATCCTACCCGGATCACCAATCATAACACACGTCCCGCATCCAGGGACTACTCGGGCCCATCGACTTTAGTCCAGCACTGTCTTGGCAAAATCTAGAACAATTGCCAACCCCGGACTAGGTCGATGAAGAAGTTTATTCTTAGTTGGGCACGGTTAAACCTAAACTAAGGCAACAACTAGCACACATCTATCTAAACAGTCAAGCATATAAGCAAATCCAAATAGTTTTAACGGTCCAAAAACAGCAGCATGATTCTCACCCCAAAGTAGTTCAAAACGTAGTTAAAACGTAGATAAAAGTGGGGCTATGAAACTCACCTCGAGCAATCAGCACACAAATAAACACTAGCAGAAGATAACAATATCACAGCACAACAACTATCGACTCGGCACAACCTAATAATGTAGACCAACTTTAATACACAAATTCCTCAAGATCAACGTTATCTACCCCAATATATTCCATTTCTTTATTTCCAAAAACATCTCGTTTCACCATTTAATCCCAATGTTTGGTATCCTCATGTGGGTGTATTGACTCAATATGATGCCATGAATGCACTCAAACAACCAATATATAACTCAACGCAACACAATGAGACCTCTAAACGATAAGCTCCATTGTTCAATAAGTTTCGGAATAAATAGTAGACCTTATCGAATTTGTCAACTCGATAAACTCTTTTATTTATTTGTGTCGCTTATTATCCCATAAATCAATCGTATCCAAAAGAGTCATAAGGATAAGTCACCCATTAATAGGGTTAGCCAACGTACCTAGCGGGCTCTTATTAGATTCGTCAACCTAATAAGTCCGTTACCCACGTGGATCAACACTATTAATGCTAGGTTATCTGTAACACATGCACACAACGTAAGCAAATAAATACTTAAACCAATAATAAATGTCCACAATTGACATTTATTGATAAACGTGTACTCGAAACATTAATAACTTATTTATTACAAAACATTTCCAATTTAGTCGTTAGTTTCCATTTAAAAATAGTAAATAACAAGATAAATCTTGTTATCGATATTTTTGGTACAAAAGCCCATTAGTATTTACATTTCATAGTTTTATTAGCATTTTCATATATATTTCGTCAAATCCCATTATTAGTTTCATATCGTTATTCGTTTCGATTCCACGAGCACAAGCCATAACTTCTCGGCTTTTAATCAATCAATAGTCCAAATTATATCAAAGTCTATGTTACGGCTTTGTTGGAGTCAACTATTGACTAAAAAGTCAAAGTGATGCCGACGTAGCTCAAAGTCAAAAAATATATATCAAGTCCAAATTAAATGTCACAATATCGCAATTCAATCCCAAACTAACTCAAAACAATCTCGCCAACGAATCAATCAACCAAACATACCCGAAACCAATGTTATGACCTTAATGGTCATGACACGGTCACGGTTAAGACCACGTGAACCAAACAAGCTCTAGAAGCTTTTCGGCTCCACGCGTCTCATCCAAACCTCAACTACATCAACCAATAAGCTACCAAATCGACCCGACACGAACCCACGACCCAAGTAGGCCACGTACGCAAGCCCAAGGCCACGTATGTGCCTCTTGTGGCTCGTACACCTCACGACTCACAACAAAACACAACCAAACCAATTCTACAACACTCCAATCCAATCATTCAAGCTCCAAACATCAACCAAACACAAAACCCATCATCTACCTCAACCAAAAATATGCAACTAAACCCTAAATGCACAAACCCATCTAATTAATACACCACACATGTACCAAACACTAATTACTTGTTTAGTTAGTCACTAATTAGCTTTAATTTCAAGTTCCACCAAAAAGCCCCAAAAATTACAATTAGGTCGAAACCCTAATTACCAATTCGTGGGTTTTTATTGCCCAATCAAGCTCAAAACATGTTACATTTACCTTATCTAATCACCAATTGCAAAAGCACTTTAAAACCCTAAAAGTACGAATCTTAATCCTTGAATTTGAAGGTGTAATTGAAGTCCAAATGGAGCGTATGATATATGGTTGGAAAGAGTAGAAAGAGATCTATCTTTTGGTGGTGGAGGTGTATGTTCACTCGCCAGTGGTGGCCGGAGTGGTGGCCGGAAAATGGCCGGAATAGTGGCCGGATTTAATGAGAGGGGCGGCTAGGGTTTTTAGAGAGAGAATTAAGAGAGAGAAAGGTGTATTGTATGTGTTTTTAGTGAGAGAATGAAAGGTGAAAGTGAGGGTCGATGAACCTTTATATACATGGGACTTAGGGACCTCAAAATAATTAAATGGGGAGGGGGGGCCGCCGGCTACAAGTAAAAAGAGGAGGGTTCGGGTTATAATTTTTCGTTTACCCATTCCTGAGCTCACATATCGTCCCCCGAGTGTCCTACGACAGTTATTTAACTTTCCAACATCGTTACTTACGTTTTTCCACGGTTTCATCATCCTTTGTTGTATTTGATATTCTGCATTTAGCATCACCCGACCTTTCACAAGTTTCGCATAATTTCACCTGACACTCATTCAAATTATCATCCTCTTGAGCAGCTTCCTTAATGTACTTTTCCAAATTATCCATAAGTTGGATTAATGTATTGATGAACTCATGAATTTCCATTCCAGTATGTTTCTTGAAAGAACTTCCAGACACGTGTTGATCAAAGTCTGTGGTATATTCCCCATTGATGAATGGTTGAAATTGGTTGTGGATTACCTGAAGTGAAGCATTGGAATCATCCTTTAGTACCCTCTTTTTGGTAATTTGAAGCTTCAGTTGTTCTAAGTTCAACAACAAGGTTCTTGTCAATGTAGGTAAGTCCTGGCGGAAGAGAGCACTACATGTTCGATCCCCAGTTGTGGATAGCAACTGTATGAGGTGCAGATGAAGTAGTTGATAGGGCTCAATGCTGCATTCCATTTGCTTTGCATCATGTGTCATTAACAAATGTGATTCTTTGTTATTTGACTCAGAATGTGAAGTGTTTTGATCATAATTTGCTGAATCAATCATGGTTAAACTTTCTGAGTAGCAAACAGTTTCTTTGTTCTGTGAGGTATCATAGAGATCGATCACTTTGGAGATTAAAGGGTCAGTGGTGTAAGACATTGTGTTGATAGCAAATGAGAAGTTTTAAGTGGTAGGTGATTAGTCACAAATCGCTTACAGCAACTCAGTTTAGGACAAATCGCTTAACACAAGTCGCAAGGATGACAAGTCGCTCAAACAGACAAGTCGCTAAATCAGACAAATCACTTCATCATCAAATCGCTGAAACCTACAAGACGCTTAACCTAACAAATCTCTTAAAATGACAAGTCGCTTAAAATGACAAATCGCATGAATAACACAAGTCGCTTAAACTCACAACTCGCTTAAATAAGCAAGTCGCTGAAAATGAGAAATCGCTTCTCCGCACAAATCGCACAAGTACAGCCACAACCCGGACAAATCGCTTCCAAACAAAGATAAATCACTCGTCAGAAATTTTTTTACGAGACACAAACCGCTAACTTTAAGACAACACAAACACCACTTTTAAATCCAAAAACAATCCAACCACAGTGATTCAAGCCTTCCAAATCAAAACCTAAGCATTTATGATGATTCTAAACACAAAAGTACAATTAAAATCCAAACTTTAACACTAGAAATGGTCCAAATGATGGAAATACCACTAAACTTTTTCAAACCCAAAAACCATACAAAACCAGTAGAAATCCAAGAATATGTAAGAGAGATGATCAAACCATGGCTCTTGATACCATTTGTAACATATTGGATTTCACTAACACATCAAACATAACAAATATGGGCGTATCAATATATATGCTTTTAAAGAGAGAAAGTGGAGTGTTCTAGAGAGATAAACAAATGGAAGGTTAGATTACTCATCGAACATCCAACCCTCTCCCTTGTGGGGAGAGGGCTATTTATACATAGTATTACGCCCTCCTTCGGCTATGGATCAAGCATGCAGTGGGTAACGACCCGTCCTTCCTCCACGGTGTTGCTCTAGACTAAACTACGCTAATAACTAACTAACAAATAACGTAATAAACGATATGTCTATGAGCTAACTTAAGCTAGATTATATTTGCGGTGACCGATGCTTCACTATAGATTTTCCAATTCCTAACAGACAAGTCGCTAGTGACAACCCTCTAGACAATACAGTACGACCACTACTTTGTCCTTTTTGTCGTTTTGTCTCAAGAGACAAATCGCTAAGTGCACAACTCGCTTCACACAACACAGACAAGTCGCTGAAAAAGTAGAGACTAGTCGCTACAAAGAAATCAAGTCCGAGACACAAGTCGCTAGTATGAAATATTCAAAAACACCCCTTTTCAATCCAAAAACAACCCAACCACATTGATTCAAGCCATCCAAATCAAAACCTAAGCACTTATAATGATTCTAAACACCAAAGTACAATCAAAATCCACACTTTAACACTAGAAATGGTCCAAATGATGCAAATACCACTAAAATTTTTCAAACCCAAAAACCATCTAAAACCACTAGAAATCCAAGAACATGTAAGAGAGATGATCAAACCATGGCTCTTGATTCATAAAAGACTTAATTTTCAATGTTATTCAACATAATTTCAATACTAAGTTCTAGCGCTTCAAATTTCAAGCTATATTTCGTTCATTGCCCGCTATTTTAAGTAGTCTTTGTATTGTATCTCGAGTGTTTCATATTCTTATGCTATCATTTCTTGTGTCTACATATACAAATTGTTTCAAAAAATTATTCACTTTTTTTTTGTTCACCAAGTTCAAGATCCATCCTTGTAAGTATAACATGCCCCTTTTAAGCTTAGAGTCCTAGTCTATGTGTTGAATTATCACTATTTTCTATATTGTTTGGCTCCAAGCACCTTTTGTCAACACTTTAATATGCTATAGCAAAAAATCTATTTTTTTAATTGTCAACAACCTAGTCTCATATTTGATTTTCTTAATTGTCAATACCAACAAACTCATAACTCCTCGAACAATATTTGTGAAAAAATTAACGAAATTCTCAGTTACATTTCATTTCGCAAAACACAATTTACACAAAATTAAGTATCACATATGAATTTTACGTAACAAAATTGCACATATATATATCAATCTACAAAACAAATTTATGTCATTTTAATCAATTATCAAATTTTACACAAAGGCCACCACAACATCAGCATTAGATTCCAGCAAAGGCATAAGATCTACAAGAAAAAGACAAATTGATAAATAAAAACCTTCACAAAAATAGATTAACAAAAAAAATAATAACAGATTTAAAAAAAAACAAAAAAAAAATGGATTCGTAAAATAAGTGGAGAAACAAATCAAATTTAATAAGAAAAACATAGTCTAAAAAGAATACCAGATTTATATAAGAACTCATATTTTTTTAAATCTAAAAAGGTCAAACTTGTTAATAAAACTATAAAACGTAAATTCATGAAAGAAAAAAGAAAAAGAAAAACTCAGATTAAAAAAAAACTTAAAGAAAAAGTTAGCTTTATTTAAAAACAACCAGATCTTTAAAACAAATATAAAAAAATGATTTGTATAATTACTCAAGAAGCAGATTTATAGAAAATAAAAAGTTCAAAGAAAGTTAGATTAAAATACCTAAAAAAACTAAAGAAAAAAATTAAAAAATAAAAAATGTTTTGATCTATTAAAAACGAGACAAAAATACCTTGGCGGCAACAGCTTTCGCCGGCAAGACAGCCGTTGTGCCAGCAGTTTCCGGCGATGGCAATGTTGCGGCAAGCAGTGGCTGTACAAAAAAAGTACCAAAACGTCGAGATTAATTTGAAAATATCAAATAACACCGAAACTTGTACAACAAACCCAAACAAAGAGAAATAAAAGAATCACACCAGATATATAAAAACGAAACATATACAAACAAATTTATAATCTACTAAAGAAACTAAATAAACTAAAGAATAACTAAAAATTTAGAGCAGTTGTATTGATTAAAAAATAACAAAAAATACCTCTAAAAACTTTATAGTGAGTTTCGGTTGTTGTTGTGGTGGTGTTGGTTCGAGTGTGAATGTGGTGGCATAGGAGATGGCGGCGGGGAAGGAGTGGTGGCTGAGGTAAGGGTTTTAAAAGAGAGAGCGAGTAGAGATAAAGGGAGGAGTGTGTGATTATGTGTGGAAATAATGGGGTGTGTGCGGTAAGTAGGGTTCTATATCTTGTAAGCTTGGAGGAAAGGTTGGATGTCTAAATCTTAAAATTGAGGCTCGGAGTTAGGATGGGAATATTCATGTTTTATAAGGGAGTATAGATAATACTACTTAGTTTACCACCAAGCCATCCAAGCTTATATGTTATCAATCCACACTTTATCCTATTTAATACTCAACTAATTTCTAGTTTAATCCCAAAGTTTTTTACTAGTATGACGTTTATTAATGTATTTAGATCTAAACAATCACTCAACTTTTATGCAAAATGTTAATCAAGTGAGTTGTAGAGATTGTTAATTTCATTCTTTTTGTTGAAAAAGAAAGAAAAGAATCCTTGAAAAAGGTTACATACATATGAATATATCGAAGAAAATTCTCCCGAAACAATACATTTAAATCTAGTGTCAAGGAGGTCAGAATATATGTATGAGGTCTCAAGTTCAAATTTTTGCATTACATTCCGTGCTTCAAAAACATTGAGAGATACGTTCCATTTGCTAGCCGTGTGACAACTCATTGGTGATAACATTTGCGTACCCCTTCCATACAACACTGCTATGAAGAAATTTTTTTCATGAACTATATGGTTGTTTTGTTAAGTTACTTTTAACCTTTATTAAGTTATTTTCAACTTAACGATACACTTATGCCAAAAACTTGAGTAATTTTACATGCGAGTTAATATTGAATACAGCCATCTCTTAAATATATTACGGTGTGTAATGAAATTTCTTTACCCTTTAAATAAAAGCATAGGGAATATTTAGTAGTAGCCTTTTTTTTTAGGAAATTATATTTTATTAATTGACTCATTATTGTTGTGTGCTATTGAAGGTGATTAATAATGCCTTAGGTTATTAGAATCTATGGTAGTAGATAACATATGCCTATCGCCTATCAAAAGAAAAAATTGAAAATAATATTTTGAGAGTCAAAATATGCATGTCATATGCCATTTGAGTTATGAATGAATTTGGCATATATTTTGTAATATGAATTAGGTATTTAGGTCTCATACATCGCTCAACGTTTACGTAAAATGTTAATCTAATGAGTTGTAGAGATGATTAAAATCATGATTTTGGGAACTGTATGTGGATTGATCTCCCGAGCCCTAACCTATGTGATCAATCCAATGACACCAAAAACCAAACACTAGTAGATGCAAATCTCCCAACCTTTAATCGCATCCACACTAACTCTTATAGCGAAATTCATGGTTGCTTAATTCGATATCACAACCTATATATCACCTAGCCAACAACAAATGATAAAAACAACATGATCAAACCAAGAAATCAAGAGGATTTGATCCTCTTGAGGTCACGGCTGAAGTGAAAGGTAGAAGGGGAATAGAGCATTTTCCTTTTTTGGGGTTTTGGAATGATGTCTAGCTTTGTGAAATTGAGAAATATCTTTTTCATAGCAACATAGAGGGGGTATGAAAATGTTATCACCATGTCTCAATGTTCTCGAAGCAGGGAATGTAATGATCAAGTTAGAACTTAAGACCTCATATATAAATTCTGACCTCCTTTCCACCAGATTTAAATGTAATATTTCAAAAGAATGAATGAATTTAATCATATAGTCAATTGAATGAATAAATGAATTCAATCGTGCCCTCGGTATAATACTGATCTTTTCAAACTTCTAATATTTTATACGATTAATGATTTTTAACATAGAACTTATGCTGATATGTGTTTTATTAAATTTTAGGTATTACCTTTGGATGATAAATGCTGACACAAGAAACTCTCTTTCTGGTTTTCATTACTCTTGGAATATTTTGCAAATGTTAGAAAACTTCAATTTGGATGATGTTACAACCTTACGAGGTTACAAACTTTTGAATGGAAATGATTTTTTGGATTGGAAATTTATATTATCTTTTCATCGATCATAAATTGTATCAATACAATGGAATAGTTTGAAATGTTTCAAGATACAGTGAATAGCATGAAAATGTTACAAGACGTTAGATATAATGATGCTTTGTATCATGAAAGAGCTTCGCTACTAATGAATGTGTTAATGCAACATGCCATTTTGTCTCGTAGAAATAATTTTTAGGACGCTAATATGTGTCTCAAAATGTAACACTTGTTAGCTACAATTTAGGACCTCATAAAGTATCCTGTTACGTAGTGTATTAGGTCGGTCTTTATGTTCTATCATGTACTTTTATAGAACACAAATATTGGTTTCATAATTTTAGTGCTTATTAGGACACTCAAAAGTGTCCTAACCACCTATTACAATTCCTCTTTACGGGACACTTTTATTTTGCTCAAAAGGTCCAATAAACTAACCTAATAGGACATTAACAGATGCGATATAAAGTAAGTTTTGTTGTAGCGTTCCTTATTACCACCAGCCCAATAAAATTTTATTGGTTTTATAACATTTATTAAACATCCATGAATACATTTTACATGATCTCAATAAATACAAGCAGTGATATATATCTTCTTCACCAATTGCCACATCTTATAATAATGAGTAATCAACGCCCCAACAAGACAAATCTTGATTTCATTTGTTGAGATGAGTTTATTACGTTACAAAACTTAGAAATTCATGTGCATGACAGCCCTTAGATTGGATTTACAAATAGTGATAATACATAGGGCTTGAACATGTCGGGCTTACCATGTTTGTCTCCATCCGTATACATGAAATGGCCCATTCTGGCAAGGTTCATTACACAATCAATGAATTCCGGCGAGAATTCAGAATTGATTGTTTGGCGTTCTTTATTCAGTTTCTTCCATGTCTCAAGGGTCAACTGTTTTATATATGCTTTAGCTTCAACTTCAGTGGTACCACTCTCATGCATATAGCACTGGATTGATTTCGGAACATCACCTCTTTCCAGCTCATCCTAACACAAAAGTAATAACAGATAGCTTTTAAGCGCTCAGTATCAATATTTAGATAGTAGTAACTAAAGTGTGCATGAAAACACTAGTCACAACAATAATAGTGTTAATAAGGTAGCATTAGAAGTTTACAGATGATGTACCCATATCATTAGTGAGACGCACGATTATGCATGCATAGCAAATCAGGTTTTCGGCTCTCTTAATGCGTTTCAATGCTTCTTCGGTAACACTAGGTAAAGTTAACAAATAGGCATGCTTAATGATGGGGACAATTCCTATAGATATGTATGCATTTTCGATAAATTCTTCAAAGGGAGGCGTATATCCATCATTGAACCACCGTGCTTCTATTATGTAAGAGTTGCATAATTCCTGCCACTGGAATATAAAATTTAAACTTAAACACTTACACTTGAGAAAGTAAGAAAATCTGATATATATATATATATATATATATATAAATGCAACCAAATGGCGATTGTCCTAGCAGTAACTATTCTTTATTTAAATCAAGTGGTTGTTTCGTTTATAGACTCTGATAAATGTGTACGTTTTCCATTTGACGTTTAGCAAATAACATATTACAACTCTTTGATCCCAAGTTTATATATGAAGATAAAAAGAAAGAAAGAAAGATTTAAAATTATAATTAATTTATTTATGAGTTTTCCCTTTTTTTTAGAAGAACACAAGAGTAAATTTGCCCAATATTTCCATCAAAATTAGCTTCTTAATTAGAGATGGTTTGTAGAGTAGCTAAACTTAAATCATGATTACTCCCCTTTACCCAACAATATTTCCAGGGTGCAGGATTACTCCCCTTTACCAAAAAAAAAAAAAAAAAAAAAAAAACTTAAATCATGATAAGCTTCAATTCCCTTCTAACTCTTGAAATTTCAAAATCGAATTTTCACCTGTCTTTTATTTTCTATCTTTTATTACTTCTTCATTTCTTTTTTATTTCTAGTTTATACTCAAGAACAATGTAAGAAAACTAAATATCATATCCGGTAACTATGGTATGAAAATTATGTACCGTCTCTTTAAGGTAAGTATTAACGAAGAACCCTTTGTTTGTCAGTATGTTATATGATAATTCATTAGTTGCGTTGTAACATGCAAGGAAGCATATCCTCATAAAATCCGGAAATTCTTCAATCGCGTTGACATCCCAACTACATAAGAAATTTTCCCCTTAATCAAAACATGCGATGATTAGGAAATTGCTAACGAAAAAAATAAATTTTACTTGAGGTACGAGTAAAATAACAATACAAAGTAGCACCAACCTGTTCATAGCATTTGTGAACTATTCGAGTTCAGGCAAAGTACCGTACACATCATAGACATCATCAATAGTTGTTATCATGGCGTTAACCTTCGTCATAACTCCTCTTCCTTTAAAGTGAGGCAAGTAATTTTCAGTAACACTCCACATAAAGTTCTCCACCAAACGATCACGAGCGAAGCCGAACTTCTCCCAGCATGTATCTTTCCACCACCTATTAATGATATGTATTTGTGTAAGACTTTTGATGGAAGCAGTCGTGTATAGTTTTTGCCTTTGACATATGCTATAAATGGGTGACTTCTTTTAGAAAACCAAAAAAATAGTAGAACCATGAATGAACGTAGGCCCGTGCATTTTCATGTATCAAAACATAAAAAAGTTCATATAAATTATAGAGACCTATTTAGGAAGAAAAGAAGTATGCATAATGTTAATCTTAAACTGTGTGGCAATATTTAATTTGTTTTTGAAAAAAATGAACACTAAATACTGACATATTGTTTAGCCTTGAAATCAGTCATATATTATTTCACCTAAATTATTTCTCTTAATTTTAATCACATATGATCTAAAATTTTATATATGAACAAATTTTTGCAAAAGTTAATTATATTTTCTAATAGTATATAGATATATTGGGCAATATCATAAGATGACCAATGATATTGCGATACATAAGGAACAATTTCTGGTAACAGATTCATTTAGGCATCATTAAACCACATATTGTGTGAGAAATTTTTAAACCAAATGGTTATTGTTTAAGTCATGTTTATGGTATGTGAGACGATTTTATGAGGTCTATATTATAAGATAATTGTTAAAAAAGGGTTTTTTATTTACTAACAAATTGAATTATTTGCTCATGCAAAGAAGATAAGGAATATTCATCCCAAAAAATTGGAACTCCATTGGGTTCGCTATTCTAATAAGGAACTAGTTTTTAATTTGTGCGTACAGAAGGTTGTAAGAAAATAATTTTTCTGTAACATTGTGTAAAATATTTATACTTAAATAGTGATAATATATGTGCTCGCGCGGGGTTTTACATAAAATTTTTATTATGTATTAATATCGTTTAATATTTTGTATTTTGTGTTAGACGAATGATTTTGACTTTATTTTAGACGCCGATTGAGGTTGATGTCGTTTAAATTTAAATACTGATATTATGTTTTAGACATTTTGCGTGTATAAAAGCACATTATGGCATTTGAAAAAAAATACTTTTCGAATATTCTTAGTTAAATTTAAGAGGAATTACATGCGTTTTTGTTATAGATACAACCTCATGTATTTATTTTCATCGCACAATAACTCGAAGGGCCATGCATTCCTTTTTATATTTACATTATTGTTGATAATAATTTTAGCCGTATTTAATATTTTAAACTCGTCTAACCGCGGATTAAACTTATAAAGAAGAATAAGATATGTTAGTATAGAACGTGCATAGTAAAAAAATTACTTTTTCAGACATCCTTACTTAATATCATAAATAGGAATAACATGAGTTATTCGTATATGTACAATCTCGTGTATTCATTTATATATCAAAGTAACTCATGTTTTTATTTTGATATTTATAATTCCATAGATGTACCTTAATTTAATATATAATGATTATAATATTTATAAATAACAATAACCTATATGTTATTTTTTATAAGATATGAATTTTATGAGGTATTTATTAAATTTAAAAAGTTATTAAAAATGGAAATTGATAAGTTTTGTTCATGTAACTAGCAACTAATGTTTAATTAATGTCCCTCTCATTTTCTGGTTTTTATATTAAATTGGTTTGACCAAGTTGTTTCAAGTTTGACTTTCCATATATTACTAACATAACTCCATTTCTGTTATTGGTACTTTTGAAACATCTTGTATGAATTGATTTCGCATTTTATATATTCTCTTATTATATTAAAGATAATTTATTCATGTAAAAAAGTCAAATCTTCTCTCCGTTAAAGGCTAACAAAAAGAAAGATGTATTAACTGAAAATAAAATTTTAAGATTTGTCTAAGAAAAAAGTGAAAGCTAGTAAATTAAAGAAAAGGTACATACCTTGATGCGTATTTCATATCTTCTTGGTAAATTGCTTGTACCATGTTGAAATCCAATTTGGCAAGCTCAAGTACTATGGGATTCATGTCGTTTCTTTTCTCATACGCATGAATATACCAATTTGTCTCCACCCGTGGAAGTATCCAATGAAGCGGAAAATCTAATGAATGACTTACGAACGACGCAAAATTTTGATCTTCAATGCTTTTCAAACATTCTTTCAGATATTTTGTCGTAAAAACTCTAGCATCATCCAAGATGCTTTCTTCCTCTACCGAGTGAAACGAAGCCTCATATAAATTTAGCATGCCAATGATATCTCCTTTGAAATTTCCATTATCATCTATAACGTCCTTGAATATGTCTACATTAAACAATAAAATACTTATTAGGGTTATGATATCATTAATTTGGTTTACAGAATACGCACATATAGACACTTACAAATTACATTTTAATACAGTATAAGTTCAAATACCTTGAGGGACATGATATCCATGTTGTCTCAGTAGTCTAAAACCAAGGGATCTAAGATTTAAATCCATGTTAGCCCACTTTTCATGATTTTCATAAAAGTTGGGGTGTATATAATCTAAGACATTGCTTATTTCATTCGTATAATGATATGATAAACCAAGTCTCTGCAAATCATCAATCAATGTAAGCATACTCAATGGACTTTTAACCACTCCATTCTCTTTAGAAATCATGGTCCTCACTACTTCTTTTAGAGCATGCGATACTTCCTTGTACTTATCTCCCTACATACACCAAAAGTCATGCATGTTATTAATATTGTTTACTTCATATGGTGCTCTATATTGTTGGTTACAAGAAGGAAAGGAGTTGGGATTATTGACGAAGCCTCGAAAATAAAATTACTAAAATGTTAAAATGCATACTTTGTATTTGCTAGAAAGCGACTGAACAAAATCATAGGACCATAAAGATGGCGCATAATTTGCAGATCTTCTCGTAGGAGTTTCGGCCGTAGAGATGTCTGCTAGTTTGGATCTTGGTGAAAAAAATCCTTTGTTATAAGTAATAATACTTCTTTTACCGACCGAACTATTGCAAAGAAGAAATGGAGATGAATGTGTCCACAACGAAGCCATTACTAACAAAGATGGCATACACTGTGTATAGTTCTATTTGTGTTTGTTTGGGGATGGTTTTGATGTTGTATATATATACACAGTATATGAGGGCCATTTGTGTAAACTAATTTGTATGAGGGATATGTGTAACAAATATGCGTATGCTTGTTTTCAACTAAAACATGCACCGCATTTCTAACTTGTCGGTAGTTAGGCCTTATAATGAAAACATTCATCTCTCCATAAAAGAAGCCACTCATATTTGACAATAACAAGATTTATATCACCTACACTTTGTGTCAGGACATACTTTTTTGTAAAAGTTATTTATTTCCACTAAAACAAATATATACCTTCTTAAAACTTGTTAACGGAAAATGGCCAAAAAAGAGTTCATATTATGTAAAAACAACTAATACATCGTCTGTATTAATCTTACTTTATATCAATTGTCAAAGTCACTTTTAATAATGAGTATTACAACTAAAACACAATTTTAAAAACCCTGTTTCCTATTGTGTTTTTAAATCAACATTTTATTTGTTACTATTCATTACAAAAAATGAGTTTGACAACTGATATAAAGGAAGATTAATACCAATAAGGAATGTGCGGGATGACTCGATGACAAAGAGATGTACTAGCGAACAGTTTTCTATGATTTCATGTTTTTTGCAATTATAATTTTATGAATAAAGATTCCATGCTTTTGGTAATAATTCATGATATTTTTCAGCTGAAAAATTGTTGGACAATAATAATTCTAAGGGGATATCTTGGCTACAATTTTTGTAGCCAACTAGCTACAATCCTTTACCAAAAATACATAAGAAATTAATCAGGGGCCCGCAGTAATAACTCAGGACCCACAAAAAGAGCCAGGGACCCACAGTTTGAAGCACTATATTGTAGCCAATTAACTACAAAAAATTGTAGCTAATATATTCCCTAATTCTAAATACTTCATAAGAGACATAACTTTGGAGATGTGTATTTTATAACACTATAACAAATTACACATTTTGTTCTGTACACTTCTAAATATTGTGTAAAGATTTTTAAGTTTGTTAAAACTTACAAATGTGTAAAAACAAGCAACATCGGTGCCGCACGCTATTGTGATTTGGGTCGTAAAGCAAACGCACATTGTTGCGATTTGGTTGTATGACCAATTATCATACCGGTTTGATTTGTACACACTCTTTTTTGTTTGAAATGCAACATTGCTTGCTATTTGGGAAACACAAACTATAATTCTATTAATCCCTGAGTCATCCCATTTAACATTAATTTTAGTTAAAACTGAAAAAGCGGGAAATATAATTTTAGTAAATTCAAACAAATGACCTCTTGTTTGATTATTAATTAATACTAGCAGGGTACCATAGCGTTGCGGCAGCGGATACCCTGTGACGATTAACCGAATAAATAGATCCCGATGAGTCCTCGTTTATCCATTTGTATCAGTTCCAACGGGTCCTTTCCGATTCATTTTAAGATGGCTTTTATTAGCTAGCTGAACTGGTGGCGACTGCGGTTACCGGTTGTACCCGTTGGTCCGGTCCAGTCCGGTTT
This sequence comes from Chrysanthemum seticuspe, assembly GCA_019973895.1. NCBI lineage: Eukaryota > Viridiplantae > Streptophyta > Magnoliopsida > Asterales > Asteraceae > Chrysanthemum > Chrysanthemum seticuspe. The sequence continues at coordinate 324,097,380 of BPTQ01000001.1, read as the reverse complement.
TCAAAACTATATATATCATCAACTTGTTAGCTTGTATGAAGCTGTGTGTCTTTTATTAGTTTGTACAAAGTGTATAATAACATGTGGTTTTCATTTTAGGGGTGTTTTAAAAATATTATTAATTAGTGTGTTTAATTAGTTTATACTTTGTATTATGTTATAATTTGAATAGATTGTACATTGTGAAAATATTATTGTACTTTTTAGTAAGAGGGTGTTTTAAGTGGTTGTATTTAATTTGGTATATATATGCTTTTAATTGGTTGTACAATGTGAATATATCATTGTACTTTCAAGTAATGGCATATTTTAATACGAGGATTAATTATGTGTTAATTTAATGTTTTAAAGACATTTAATGAACTAAAATTGTGCTTAATTTACTTGTACACTTTATTTTGTTAGTTCTATTGCTTAATTTTAAGGCATTAAATGTCCAATTGGGTTTAAATTTTAAGGCATTTAATGCCCAAAACTGTTTTTATGTTTTATAAGATAGTATGATAACAATCATCAACAATACTCACATACTTTTAATAAAAAATGTGTCATCTTTAAATTGCAACATTTCAAAACGCACAAAAGTTTCTAAAAATTTAATATGGCCATGATTAATTATGGTCCACATGTAACGATCATTTTGATTAGATTTTTATAGAGTTAATTTGATGACTCGATGTCCTTGTAATTGATTCATAGAAGACTTAATTTTCAATGTTATTGAACGTAATTTCAATACTAAGTTTTAGCGCTTCAAATTTCAAGCTATATTTTACTCTTTATCTCTCTTAACTATCATCATGTATATCATCTTTAATCACCAACCTCGACCGCCCGAACCACATAAATGATTCTAACTTTATGATTGAGATGAAGGTGTTTGATGATATGGGATGGAGATTGAGATGAATCTATGGTGAGCTGAGATGGAGATTGAGATGAAGGTGTTTGATGATATTGGAGAGAAATTGATGGTGTGGTGGTGGATATCATAAGGTGTGTGTAATATTAGGTTATCCCAAATGATTGTTATTAGGGTATACGGGTATAATGTATTATGTGGGAAAGGGTGTTGGTTTGTCTTATAAAATTTGAAATCCAAATATAAATCTAAAATGATTCATTATTGGGCTGAATGATTTAGTGGGCTAGAATTTGATAATCTCGTTTGGACAGAGATGATGGAAATGATAAGAATTTTTTGCTATCAACTTTGGAATTACAACAAATGTTATCTGAATTTGTTGAATACAAAAGTTTTTAAAATTAGTATTAAGTGGTATAAAGAGTGGTATTTTGGAAGTATACATGTGGATACTTATTTCACGGCTAGAAAAGTTATTAATGTAACAAAATGACTACGGAGTTTTTGTACGGTATTGCTTGTCTGGAATTAAAGTGACTTTGCAAGGGTGTACTTATTTTTCTTTCAGGAAGAGGAGCAAACGGGAGAATGCTGATTAAATTTGCTGAGGTTTAATCGTCAATGGTATGTCTGATTCTCTCTTTGATATTTATCAAAATGTTGAATCTTCCAAAGAACTATGGGATTCCTTGGATGCCAAATATATGGCTGAGGATGCATCAAGTAAGAAGTTCCGTTCGCAAATTACAAAATGACTAATTCAATAACAGTTATGAAACAATACAATAAACTTCTTGGTATACTTGGAGGGTTTACACAACAAAAAATGAACATGGTTGAGGCTTTTTTTGTCTCTTGTATCATTGACAAACTCCCTCCTACTTGGAAAGATTTCAAGCATACCTTGAAACATAAGAAGGAGGAGTTCTCTCTTGTTGAGTTGGGCAGCCATCTGTGCAACATTTTTGAAACTTTTACCTGCGGGCATCCACTTAAGATAAGATCTAGGTGAGTAAGTCCATTTGGATCCTTTGAACTTAAATAATCTACCAGTAGGAATCCACTTAAAACAACTGCTAGCAGAGTTAGATGTAGTCATTTCCCTGTTCTCAACACTAGTCCTTTTGCAATTAGTTTGTTTCTTAGGGGATTGGTTAGCCATTTGATGCTTCTTATATGAACTGTATGATCTTCCTATATTCCTAATCTTAGAGTGTTGAATATTTGAGTGAGAAGGCTTTAGTGAGGCGACTGATTTTGGCAAAATGGTGTTCTCACTTACTTGGGAAGAATTTCTAGATTTGAATGGTTTAATTCTTTCTGTCCTAAATGCATTTGGTTGCCTAACAATAGATCGATCATTAGCCCTTTGAGAATTTGTTTTCTCCAAGGAAGAAAATACAGCAGACTTAATATTCCCATCATTCCTAGTAATTTTCCTGAGCTCATTTTTTAAGGCAACTATGGTGAAGCTCTTGTTCTGAAGATTGGTGTTGAGGGCATCTATGTCAGCCGACAAAGACTTAGTCTAATCTAGAAATTTCGTCTTATTTTCTAATTGACTCTTCCTTAAAGACTTATTTTCCCTTAACAAATCAGCCACACACAATGTCAATTCATCATTCCTAGATTTAACCTGAGTACTAACCTCATTGATAAATTAATTCACACCCATATTAATCTTCATATGTAAGTCTGAGATTTGATTTTTCAGATTACATATGGTTGAGTCTTTGTCTTGAAGCTGAGTCTTTAACTGGTTAATTTCAAAAAATTCACGAAGTTCTGGGAATTCTGGATTTAAGCAAGGTTTTGTAGCAATAAAACTCTCTTCTCTTTGTTGTATTGCAATTTCTAAAGAAATAGAGTGTTTTTCAAGAATTGAGTATTTGTTTGAAAGTTCATCAAAAACCCTTTTTTCAACCATTTCATTTGTTTTAAACACTCTAGACTCAGTCTCAACCAAGAAACATTCATCAACATCATTTTCAGAATTAAGATTGTAACACCCCCAAATCTCGATACAGCGGAAGACTTAATCAAGTTTTCGGGGCGTTACTATTGGATTGGTATCGCACACAAGTATAATAAAATAAGACCATTTAACCATTCAAAACCAATCCCAAATTTAAATATTCAAAACTTTTAATCCAAAGTATAAATATTAGGCCCAAAACTTAGTTTAATAAAATAGGTCCCCATAGTTTATCAGAGTCAAAAATGATCCTTGAACCACGCCTCCATGCCAAGCTTCCACTAATCAAGTAATCCAAACATCTCTCAAATACCTGAGAAATCATGCTAAAAGGTCAGCTTACGCTGGTGAGTTCGTAGGTTTAAGTTCAACAAAATCATAGTGGACCAGTAAGAGTTGATTTGCTATGTAAGACCTAAGATAGATAAATACTGTTTGCACACCGATCCTACCCGGATCACCAATCATAACACACGTCCTGCATCCAGGGACTACTCGGGCCCAGCGACTCTAGTCCAGCACTGTCGTGGCAAAATCTAGAACAATTGCCAACCCCGGACTAGGTCGATGTAGAAGTCTATTCTTAGTTGGGCACGGTTAAACCTAAACTAAGGCAACAACTAGCACACATCTATCTAAACAGTCAAGCCTATAAGCAAATCCAAATAGGTTTAACGGTCCAAAAACAGCAGCATGATTCTCACCCCAAAGTAGTTCAAAACGTAGTTAAAACGTAGATATAAGTGGGGCTATGAAACTCACCTCGAGCAATCAGCACACAAATAAACACTAGCAGAAGATAACAATATCACAGCACATCAACTATCGACTCGGCACAACCTATTAATGTAGACCAACTTTAATACACAAATTCCTCAAGATCAACGTTATCTACCCCAATATATTCCATTTCTTTATTTCCAAAAATGTCTCGTTTCACCATTTAATCCCAATGTTTGGTATCCTCATGTGGGTGTATCGACTCAATATGATGCCATGAATGCACTCAAACAACCAATTTATAACTCAACGCAACACAATGAGACCTCTCAACGATAAGCTCCATAGTTCAACAAGTTTCGGAATAAATAGTAGACCTTATCGAATTCGTCAACTCGATAAACTCATTTATTTATTTGTGTCGCTTATTATCCCATAAATCAATCGTGTCCAAAAGAGTCATAAGGATAAGTCACCCATTAATAGGGTTAGCCAACGTACCTAGCGGGCTCTTATTAGATTCATCAACCTAATAAGTCCGTTACCCACGTGGATCAACACTATTAATGCTAGGTTATGCGTAACACATGCACACAACGTAAGCAAATAAATACTTAAACCAATAATAAATGTCCACAATTGACATTTATTTATAAGCGTGTACTCGAAACATTAATTACTTATTTATTACAAAACATTTCCAATTTAGTCGTTAGTTTCTATTTAAAAATAGTAAATAACACGATAAATCTTGTTATCGATATTTTTGGTACAAAAGCCCATTAGTATTTACATTTCATAGTTTTATTAGCATTTTCATATATATTTCGTCAAATCCCATTATTAGTTTCATATCGTTATTCGTTTCGAGTCCACGAGCACGAGCCATAACTTCTCGGCTTTAATCAATCAATATTCCAATTATATCAAAGTCTATGTTACGGCTTTGTCGGAGTCAACTATTGACTAAAAAGTCAAAGTAATGCCGACGTAGCTCAAAGTCAAAAAATATATATCAAGTCCAACTTAAATGTCACAATATCGCAATTCAATCCCAAACTAACTCAAAACAATCTCGCCAACGAATCAATCAACCAAACATACCCGAAACCAATGTTATGACCCTAATGGTCATGACACGGTCACGGTTAAGACCACGTGAACCAAACAAGCTCTAGAAGCTTTTCGGCTCCACGCGTCTCATCCAAACCTCAACTACATCAACCAATAAGCTACCAAATCGACCCGACTCGAACCCACGACCCAAGTAGGCCACGTACGCAAGCCCAAGGCCACGTACGTGCCTCTTGTGGCTCGTACACCTCACGACTCACAACCAAACACAACCAAACCAATTCTACAACACTCCAATCCAATCATTCAAGCTCCAAACATCAACCAAACACAAAACCCATCATCTACCTCAACCAAAAATATGCAATTAAACCCTAAATGCACAAACCCATCTAATTAATACGCCACACATGTACCAAACACTAATTACTTGTTTAGTTAGTCACTAATTACTTTAATTTCAAGTTCCACCAAAAAGCCCCAAAAATTATAATTAGGTCGAAACCCTAATTACCAATTCGTGGGTTTTTATTGCCCAATCAAGCTCAAAACATGTTACATTTACCTTATCTAATCACCAATTGCAAAAGCACTTTAAAACCCTAAAAGTACGAATCTTAATCTTTGAATTTGAAGGTGTAATTGAAGTCCAAATGGAGCGTATGATATATGGTTGGAAAGAGGAGAAAGAGATCTATCTTTTGGTGTGGAGGTGTATGTTCACTCGCCAGTGGTGGCCGGAAAATGGCCGGAATAGTGGCCGGATTTAATGAGAGGGGCGGCTAGGGTTTTTAGAGAGAGAATTAAGAAAGAGAAAAGTGTATTGTATGTGTTTTTAGTGAGATAATGAAAGGTGAAAGTGAGGGTCGATGAACCTTTATATACATGGGACTTAGGTACCTCAAAATAATTAAATGGGGAGGGGGGGCCGCCGGCTACAAGTAAAAAGAGGAGGGTTCGGGTTGTAATTTTTCGTATCTATCTCGTATACCCATTCCTGAGCTCACATATCGTCCCCCGAGTGTCCTACGACATTTATTTAACTTTCCAACATCGTTACTTACGTTTTTCCACGAGTTTTGACTATTTATTTTTCAATTTTTGAGTTACAGTCTAAAAGTTACAATAACTCTCGTTTTAGGATTTTCTAGTGCCAAATCGAATAGTGCCTATCAAATAGAGTTAAAACACATAAGATAACTCATTTAATAATGAAAATAAACCATAAAAACCAATAGACGATATAAAATCAAGTCACGATTTACGAAATAGTGTTAAAGGCAAAACTCAGTTTAGTTTAACTAATGCGGTTACCTAACATAGACTCCCTAAATTGCCGGTTGTCACAAAGATCAGTGTGTTTAGGTATGTTAATACAAATATCATCATTAAACGTTATTTATATTTTTGATCTTTGCCTAAGTTTTGTTAACGACAAAAGTAAATTTAATTTATAAAAGCTTAAAGCTTGTCAAGTTTATTAGATAGTAAAACAAGCTTTCTCAAATAATATATTCATCATTCAAGCATTTACATTTATGATTAGTAACATCTTGATATGACTCTAATCATTATGTATGATAGTAGTTTGTAGAATGTGTTAGGTTCTTAAAACCAAACACTACTTAAGCATTTGCATATTTCTATTAATAGTAATACAACATTTGACATCATGTATTACATCATGGAGATCATTGGAAGATTCCATTAGATATTTTGTGAAGATTTGTACTCTTCATATCTTGCACAATCTTACTTAGATAGAGTTGACTTTAGGCAAGATTTGATATCTTGACTGTCAGACTGGCGGTACCATTTTGGTACACGGGCGGAACCCTTTTAAGGGGTCCGCGGTCCGTGGACGCTCCTGTCCAATTTGGCTATAAATAGCAATGCCAAGCCAAGTAGTTTCTCATCCCTTTCTAACATACTCTCATACATATCTTCTCTCTAACCTTTCTAACTCAGTTTCATATCATATTAGTGATCTCTTTTGTAGCAAAGAAGATCAAGTCATATTCAAGCTTCAACGAGAAGTTGGAAGTCTTGTTTGTTTAGTGTTGTATGATCTAGTGTTGATCCATACTTCATTGTTGTATCAAACCATCATAATCTTGTGAGTGTGAGTGGTTAGTATTTTAGTCCTCAAAATACATTGTGTGTGGGAGTAGTTGTACCCTTGAAAAGAACTCGACATCTAGCTTAGTGTCGGAAATAGTGTAAGCGAAGTGTAAAGGTTTTCTCCGCCGGTGAAAGGAGCTTGTTGACTAGTGAAGTTAAACTCTCGAGTGTGAGACTCGGGGAGTGGAGTAGGGATCACCAAGCCGGATGTTCCTGAGAAAAAGGAACGGGATGAGGTGAGGGGCTCAGAGTGTGAGCTCT